>JXSR01S001684.1:45980-73491 GCA_000969725.1 Ophiothrix spiculata
CAGTTAATTTAAAACAGTTTAAAACGAAGACATGTAGTAAATCTGTAATTGTAAAATGTTTGAAGTCAATAAAGTCTTTTTTTGGTCAAATAGCAGTGATGTGAAACAAGTATTTTTTACTATTTTCCCGTATGTGCTTAAGTACAGCCGTACTGGTATGGGTTTACGCATTGCACAGGTCTGTGTGTTTTACACACACGCAGGGAAAGAGTAAAAACTTCTGCATGGTACTACCGTATGGCTCACGGCAATATATACTGAATTTGATGACTTTAAAATCTAATCCAATCACTGTAATAATTTTTCCCAGATAATTTCCAAGACCAAACTGGCCCCTTCACCAGTGTGTGGATATTGTACAGTGCTGAGATTTACAAGGATATGAACTTTCTCCAATGTTTGATTCTTTTTTGTTGAGATCTGTGAATAAAAGCACTGCTTCTGGAACAGCTTCTAGAAATACTAGATCTCAGCACCTAACAACATCCATCCACTGATGTAGGTACCAGTTTAGTCTTGAAATTATTTGGGAAAATAATTCTGGTGAGTGCAGTACGTAGAAGTGTTAATTCATCAAATTTATGACTGAAGTTCTTGATAAATGATTTTATTTTCATTTTCAGGTTCGTGAAGGCCTAGATGTCAACATTATCATGTTCATCCCAACTGTAATTATTGGGTGCATTGGCGGCGTACTAGGGGGTCTATTTGTCTTCTGTACACTAAAAATGGCCAGGCTAAGGAGGTCATTTATATCCATGTTTTCTAACCAATGGCATCAAAAGATAGCGAGAGTTACTGAGCCTTGTGTAATTGTTGTAAGTATATAGAGTTGTTGAGTCTTTGGCAATGTTATAACCAAGAGTAATTGAGCCTTGTGCAATATTTATACCAAGATGCAATGAGGCTGTTGTTAATTTTAGTTTTAGCAGATATTTGAAGTATTTACGCTTTTAAGTAACACCTTATGTGTCAAATATGTGAGTACATCCATCAGGGTCTCATCCCAACTGAAGAAGGCATGATGCTCCAAGTAAGTAAATTTCTAGTTATTTGAATAATCTCGAACTTTATCAACACAGACGAATGAGAGCATACACAATTTAGATATTCATACTTCTCTTTGATACATCCGGAAATCATATATCATTGCATCATCTCCCACATTTAGAGGGACCATTTTCCCGCTAAATTTTGTTTGTTTTTTAAAATGCTTAGACTATTTTAAAAGTTCTCGTATAATAATTTTTGTTCATGTTTTATTTTTCTCTAGATGTTGGTGTCTACTGCCAGTGTCTTATTACCCGCTGCCTTTCCTTGTACTCCATTTGCTTGTTATTCTGACGGTCAGAAGCAACCGTAAGTTGAAAGAACTTTAGATTAAGAACTTTTATCATACCACAAAGAGAATTTATGACCAGATTTGGAAAAGATCAAAGGAGCCGCTGCCGGGATATATTTTGTATCCTACCCCTGAGCGTGTCAGACACACTTATGTCTTGTCACTGAGCGCGTCGGAACGTTACATTTTAAATTTGTAGGGATGCGCAGTACTATGTAGAGTAAAACGTTCACCAAAAGTGGTTCATTTTTGTTAATTTTTTGTGAAATAAAGCTAAAAAAGTTGAAAAAACAAATAAATAAATAGTTTGATGATTAAGATTGACTTAGTGGTATGATAAATTCGTTATTTTGTTCAACGTCGGTATGTTATGGGAAATACTCGTGCGCTCAGTGTCATATCCAGGCTCAGCTGCACTTTGCCTGGATATGACACTTCGCGCAAGAGTATTTCTCAAACCATACCTCCGCTTCACCAAATAACTAATAATAAGTAGCAAATTTCAAAATAGCTGTGGAAATTGAAATTAACTTCAACACTACATGAATTTATCGCTCACCTGGAACGTTTCTCTGGCTCAACCAGCGTCATCAGTTGTTGGTATGGCTGTAAGGTCTCTCTTGTTTTCAGACTGGAAACACTGCTGGATGACGTCATGGAACTTTTTATGACATCAACATTTATTTTCCCCCCCCCCCCTTTGGCTGAAGCAGATTGTCGCAAATAGGATTCAGATCCGGTCCTTTGTCCCAATTTAGCCCAGGGCAGGGTAGAACATAACTTATGACGTCTTAAAACATCCATGACATCGTCCAGCAATGTTTTCAGTCTGTCAACAAGAGAGACCTCACAGCCATAGCAACAGCTGATGACGCTAGTTGACCTAGCGAAAACGTTCCAGGTGAGCGATAAATTTGTGTAGTGTTGAAGTTCAATTCAATTTCCATGTTTTTAAGCACTACGTATGAATGTCCATTTGTAAATTTGTAGAATGTTTTCTTAAAAATTTTTGCTGGCAAATTATGCCCCTCCCCATTTTGGCAATCCGGCAACGTCACTTCCTAGCTCAGTCAGCGAAATAGTGTGACCATAGCATTCAATTCGCCATATAGCTTTGGAACTATGTGAATTTCCTTCTAAATTTTGATTTTAACTGACTAATTTTTTTGACTGGGACTTAAGCTGAGGTTCCTTTATCTGTTTGCGATGCGGTTGCGTTTTGCACTGTATATGTAAAGGGTACCGGTACTGGTAGTTGAATAATTTAAAGCACATGATTGAATGGTATAAGGTTTAAGTTTAGATTCAGTTTTTGACCGTCCGTTTTCAATGCGGTTCCGTATGCGGTGCATTTTGAATCGATATAATGGTTTTCAGCGAGAGAGTGTCCTTTTATCCGGTCCGTTTCTGGTGCAGCTATGCGGAAACGCATGTGTTTACTTGAATCGGCCCCTGGAGCGATTAATCTGTTTAAATGCGTTTTAGTCGTGAGGAAACTTTTCAATCACAGAAGAAGATGACAAAGGAACCGCGTTGATAAGTGACGGACAAAATTGAATCTCAGCTTCAACCTGCATGATACCAGTCAGCTCCATTCAATCGTGTGCTTTAATTATTACACTACTAGTACCCTTACAGTACCGCAACCGCATCGCAAACAGATTAAAGGATCTCAGCTTCAGTTTGACAAGTTTTGTTTTCGCTGAGGGCAACACAACTTTTTTTGACCTAATCCATTTCTGCGTTTTGTTTTTTAGACCAGACAAGTGGGACAGTGACACATGCCTTGGTAGTAGTGACAGTGTAACAGAAGACACAGTCAACAATTACACATGCAATGGTATCAAGGAATATTTCAATAACGGTTCCATCAAATTTTCTAACTCCACATATAACCAAGGTAGGTAAAGCAGAAACAATTACACATGCAAAGGCATCAAGGAATATTTTAATAACTGTTCCATCAAATTCTCTAACTCCACATATAACCAACGTAAGTAAGACATAAACAATTACACATGCAAAGGCATCAAGGCATTACATGAACGACTTTGGTTGATTCCATAATGTGATGAAAAGTCTGAATTTTTCAATGATCGTAGCAGGCCTGATTTTAAGCTAATACTCCGATGATACTGTATTCTATTATGCTACGATCATGCTAAATTTTAACAGTTCATAGTGCAATTTTGTACAGGAAGTCATGTGAGTAGTTAGTGATAAGACATGTCCCAAATGCAAGATTACACCAATAACCTTTTATTCAGGGTCATTTCATCACTAACTACTCATATAATTTCCAATACAAACAATCCCATAGGAAGCAATGCATGATGGGATACAAACAATGTCTTCTCTTATTAACACCTACCTGACAGCAAATGGCTGGTGATTTGGCTGTCTGATGTGTAAAAACCAAGGAATTTTTATAGGGGAACCTGGATTTGCGTCCATTTTGTGTCCCTCATGGAGCAGAGTTATTGTACCTGCGGATAAATTTAGAGTTTGGCCCGATATCCAGGCAGATCCGGTAAATCTTCACTTGACGCATATACTGTGTGTGCATTTTGTTTCAAGCACAAACGGTTTCAAGTAGTGTGTATTGCGAATTGCTCTGATCAATTTCCACACTAATCTCTTTCAAAGACTCTCGAAGTGTGGCATGTGGAGACGTAAATTGCCGAAAGTACAATAATTCACCCTCCATGATCGACAATCCAAGATGGCTGCCATCCCATAGGTTTTACACGGTAGTCAAATGAAAATGGCAGTTGAAACACATTTACATGTCTTGTAATAATACAAATGACATATTCTTTCAACACACAAACAGTAAAACCAGTAAGATACTCTTTTTGTTGCATGTTAACATTTCAGTTGCCACCTTGTTATTTGTGACCGGAGAAGAAGCCATTCACCATCTGTTTTCAAGAGAAACCCATTGGGAGTTTACCTATACCAGTCTTATTACGGTGCTGGTGTTCTATTACATTGTGGCTTGCTGGTCATGTGGGCCCGCTATATCAGCTGGTTTAGTGGTTCCTATGTTGTAAGTATTACACAGCCATTCACCATCTACCCACTGGGAGTTTACCTATACCAGTCTTATTACAGTGCTGGTTTTCTATTACATTATGGCTTGCTGGTCATGTGGGCCCGCTATATCAGCTGGTTTAGTGGTTCCTATGTTGTCAGTATATAATTTGTGACCGTCCATCCCAGACCAGCCGTAAATGCAGCCTCTTGTCATTTTCACTTTTTGAAATATTTGAAAAGACCATGGTATAAGGATTAAAATGACACCTCAGTCAACTTCACTCGAACTCTAAAAATCATGTTATGGTCAGTATAGTTTGTGACCGTCCATCCCAGACCAGCCGTAAATGCAGCCTCTTGTCATTTTCACTTTTTGAAATATTTGAAAAGACCATGGTATAAGGATTAAAAGAACACATTAATGAACTTCACTTGATTTCCAGAATTCAAGGTATGGTTCGTCAAAAGTAGTTGGGGAGTTAAAGGAATAATCGAGATAAACGAGATAGGGTCTTCATGGCGGTCAAATCAAAATGGAGGCGACCGCCTATTTCCTTTTAATTTCCCAGCATGTCACACAGTCACAACCCTTAACCCTAACCCTACCAGACAACAAAAAATCACAATTCACAAAGTTTGGCAAATCTCCCGAGTCCAAAAAAGCTGAGTTAGCAATGATCATGAAATCACTGCAATGGAAGCGCATGCTCAGTGGCTTGACATAGTGATAATGGGCTTTGGGTGAAAGGGGTATCGGGGTCGAACCCAGGTGGAAACCTGCCATTTTTAACTTGCCGATTTCCGAGGAGATAGTTTTTATACGGAGAAGTGGCGTAGGGTTATAGAGTTTTTAAAAGAAGAAGTGGCATAGGGGGTTAGGGTTATAGGTCAATACACGCTTGCTTCATAGACTAATGATTGGTAGATATGAACAGGGGCTTATGTTTCCTCTGCATTCAAACATTAATCATTTAGAGATTCCAGGTTTCGGGAAATTTTGTGATTTTCATGAAATTTGTTCGCATTCACACATTTTTATTTATTTTCAAGCTGTTTATGCACCTTTTCAGGATGTTTTTGGCAGTTTCAGGATTTTTTGTGGTGCTGACTTGCATCTCTGTAATTGAGGACAATAGAACTAAAAGGGTGTTAAGTCACAAAATCTTGAAAATTGAGTTGTGTCAATTTCCTGCTACAGAATTCTCATTTCTATATTCTGTACAAGTTTTGTAGTAATTTGATGATCAGAGCATGTGTAAGAGTCACTGCGAACTACAGCAATAACATTCAAGACAACACAAATGATATGATGTTTGTGCCATTTTCTCAGTTTGTACTCAATGTGACTTAACCCCCTTCTGGTTCTAGGGTCCTCAATTGCAAATCCATAATTGTTTCTTCTCTTGATTAAAATGCCTACTCTTATATATATCAAGTAGTATGAGACTAAAAAAAATTAAACAATTTTTCTGGGAATTAACACCAGTAGATCACTGTGTATGATTTGCATTGATTTTAATTTTGACTGACATGTCTTTTTTGATCAATTATTTTCTAGATATATTGGTGCCTTATATGGACGTATAATTGGCCTAACCCTGGTTTCTATGTTTGGCGTCATGTCCGTGGATGGCAACCCATATTGGGCCTGGATGGATCCTGGGGCGTTTGCTCTTATTGGGGCAGCATCATTCTTTGGCGGTGTCTCAAGACTGACAATGTCACTTACTGTTATCATGGTATGTTATTGCTGCATTTTATATGATTTAATGAATTTATGGCAAAGTTGTGGATTTGACCTTAATGCTGCTTTCATACTTATTGTCGCTTTGCAGCTGTGTAGCTTTGCAGCTCTGTCGCGTGCTTTGTTTCACACTTTTGTAGTTTTGTCTCTTTGCATATTTGCCTCTTCATTTCAACTCGGAAAATCTTGTCGCGCGACAAAATTTTGGCGATATCAATTATCTCAGTGACATGTAGCTTTGCCGCTACGACAATCGGAAGCGGCAAGATTTGCAAAAAATATACGTCATGCAGCGATAAAGCTGCACAACTAAACAAATATGAAAGCAGCATAATTGTTCATGGATGGGTCTCCAAAAACACATCTTTGTTTTGCTTTGACTAGTTCATTCTCTATAGGGTACCTGTTTTTTAGGTAAAGTCAATATTATTGTTACATCAAATAATTCTTAGACATGAACATTTGCAGCCTAGCGTAACAATGTTTACAATGCTTTACAGGCTCGCCCGATGTCACAATACTGTGGATTTATGAGTGGAAACGGTGGTGGTTGCGTTCAGAATCGCATTTGTGTCTAAAATTTATTTGAAACTAATAGTTAAATATTAGACTGCTATGAACTGTTTCATGGTTTGATTGAATGCTTACGTTTTTGCTTGCAACTTTTTTTCAAACTTACTTAGATTTTTAAACGAACAATATTGCTCATTTTTTTCTACAATCCATGTGAAATTTTACGGCTGAAACATATTCCATCATAATACAGTTGGACCGATTTTTGTAAAATTTGAAATTAAAGCTTCTTTAGGGATGATCTTTTATATGAGACTGAAATCTAATTTCTTTTAAAGTCAGACCATACTCCTTTAATCAGAAGGCTCCTGTGCCCTGGTCGCTGAGGTGCCATTCTTGCAAACCATAGGTTCTGGGTTCGATTCCCAGGTGGAATATCTTTCATATGTCTTCTTAATATATGGCAGCAAACCTGATAAAATCTTTAGGAATATTGTGTATACACCAATTGTAAAATTTATTGAAAAATATTATTATTGAAATATCAATCAGATACTTTAAATTTAGGGACGAGGTGTTTCTAAATCCCAAATTTAGTATATATTTTACGTGTCTTTCTATTTCCGCATTAATATCCAAAATATTACAAAAATCATATTTTTACCTTTATTCAAATTATAACACAACTGCTCCTATAGTATTAAACTTTATTATGTTATTCTAAATCCGCTGGCCAGAGGTTCACGTGTGACGCGTGAACCCCATTCATAGCAAAATAATTTAAGTTTATTTGATGCACTATTTTTCTACGTATTGAAATAACACCAACGACACCGCGTAGGATCACCTGATCAAATATGGTAGTAGAGAGACATGTCCAACATCATCTGTCTTTGACCTTTGACTTGCAGATGGAGATCACCAATGACATCCAGTTCCTACTGCCAATCATGGTGTCCATTATGGTAGCTAAGTGGGTAGGTGACTTCATCACACATCCCATCTATCATGCCCTGCTGGAGGTCAAATGTATACCATTCTTGGATGAAGAGCCGGTCATCATGCATGGAAAGAAAAAGTAAGTCTTGTTGGGATCGTTTAACATGGGAGGGGGGAGGGAAGAGGGGTGGGTGGGTTGGTGAGGAAGCTAAGTGGGTATAGGTGACTTCATCACCCATCCCGTCTATCATGCATGGCTGGGGGTTAAATGTATACCATTCTTGGATGAAGAGCCAGTCATCATGCATGAAAAGAAAAAGTAAGTCTTGTTGGGATTGTTCAACCCGGGGTGGGGGGAGGCATGGGGGGAATGGACTGCAGGGCTATTGTTGTTTCAGATCAATATCGACGGGGTAATTGAAACTGTTTTGTTGCTATTGGAACAATGCACTTCAAATGGTTGTGGGAGGGGGGGGAAGGTGAGGAAGCTAAGTGGGTAGGTGACTTCATCACACATCCAATCTATTATGCCCTGCTGGGGGTACAGTGTATACCATTTAGAGGATGAAAACTGGTCATCTTGCATGAAAAGAAAAAGTAAGTCTTGCTGGGATTGTTTAACCGGGGGGATGAGGGTCGGGGATGGTATAACGGTAGTTAAGTGTTCTAGGTGACTTCATCACGCATCCAATCTATCATGCCCTGCTGGAGGTTAAATGTATACCATTCTTGGATGAAGAGCCGGTCATCATGCATGAAAAGAAAAAGTAAGTCTTGTTGGAATTGTTTAACCCCAGGAGGGAAAGGGTGGGTAGGGAATGGACTGCAGGGCTATTGTTGTTTCAAATGACTTTCGGACATGAAATTTCAGAGCGATGTCGTAGTACTGTTATTACTGATTGGAAACGGCGTTGCAGCTTGTGGATATGCGTTGGCTGCATTCAGATTGTCAGTTCGTGTCCGAAATTTATTTGAAACAATAATAACAAAGTGGGTAAGATATTTCATCATACATTCTATCTATTATGCCCTGCTTGAGGTTAAGTGTATAGCATTTTTGGATGAAGAGCTGGTCATCAACCATGCATGAAAAAAAAAAGTCAATGTTGTTGGGATCAATGCGCAATTCTCAGCCCCTTAATTTTGTTAAAATTTGGCAAATTGGCGCAAGCTCAAAAACCTTAGAGGGAACACTGTTTTTAACCCTAAAATTGATCACAGTTTCCATATACTGTATCAGAATTTCATGAAACTTGAACACAATGATCTTTGGGTAGAAGCAAACATGTGACCTCTATGTGAGTGTTGTCAAAGGTCATCTAGACCAGCAAACTGTCAATAGACTACTTTCATATGTCCCATTAGGCCAAAAAAAAAATTCTTTGGTTGCCCTCCACAGCTTTTTTCAGATAGGGTCGGTCGTTTTTTTTTTTTTTTTTTTTTTTTTTTTTATTATTTTTTTTTAATACTCTTCCAAGGACTTCTAGGTCGATCAGCCGCTCCAGCCTTCACAACTTCCCCCACGACATCCAAATCAAAACAATCAAATACTTCTTGTAGTGATTTGGGACATCCTAAACATTTTTAAGGGTTGAATATCGAAAAAGCAAAAAATATAACATTTTTTTGTAGTTTTCGTTAAGTTTTACATAACTTTTTAGAAAAAAAAATATTTTTCAATAAAAAAAAGTTTGGGTCGGGCTGAAAAATAGGGTCGGTCGGTGGAGGGCAACCAAACAATTTTTTTTTTGGCCTTATGCATCTTGAAAATACCATAAATCCAGGAGTTTCTACGCAATTAACCATAATATTTCTTATGCGCAGAAGTCATTTGCACAACTTAGGAATACAGTCGATCTTGCAGAAACTCCTAGATTTATGGTACTTTTAAGATGCAATATAGGACATACGAAAGTAGTCTATAGAAAGATACGGTCTTCACATTTCTAAATGGAAAGTATAGGCCAAACAATAATTTATTGGACAGTATAAACAGGAATTCAGATTGCAGGGCCCCATTATTTGTAAATGCAAACATGCCCTGCATTTTTGCTTATTGTTTGGCCTATAGAAGGATGCACTTGGTGTATAACTATCTAACTGACACAAATGTTTGTTTGCAATGAAGAAAATATAAAAGTATCTACATTTGAGATCTTTATTTTATTTTATTTTTTCAGTGTAAACTTAGAGCTCTATCAAGCCAGGGACGCCATGGCAACACCGGTCCACACAGTCCATCCACGAGAGCCAATCAGCAACTTAGCTCATCTATTGCTAGATACATCACACGGAGGGTTCCCAGTCGTCAGATCGGGACCACCGGGCCAAGATAATCAATTCTTTGGTATTATTTCAAGGTAAGGGTTAGATAATGAAACCGGGGTGGGGTTAGGGGTTATGAGGGTGTGGACGCCAATCAGCAACTTAGCTCATCTATTGCTAGATACGTCACATGGAGGGTTCCCTGTCATAAGATCGGGACCACCAGGCCAAGATAATCAATTCTTTGGTATTATTTCAAGGTAAGGGTTAGATAATGAAACCGGGGTGGGGGTTGGGAGGGTGTGGGTGGTTGGGGAACCAACCAGCAGCTAAGCTCTTGTTTTGTTAAATTCGACGCACAGAGGGTTCCCCATTTCCCTATTGTCAGATCGGGACCACCGGACCAAGAGGACCAATTCTTTGGTATTATTTCAAGGTAAGGGTTAGATAATGGAGGATTCCCGTTGTCTTGAAGTTGTGGGGCATCCACAGAACCTACTCTAGCTTGAAAATGAGATATGATGTGTAATAAAATATAAAGATTTCATATTGCATCGTTAAATTGTTGAAGTATCTAATTTCAGTTTTGACAGTTTATTTGACAAGCAGTCAGAAATTATGCTGTGAGACTCATTTGCTGTAGATTGCCCTTCAAATTGGTTTCTTAGAATTAAAACCTGACTAAAATGAGGGCAGTATGACATTGTTACCTTCATGGCAGATTTTCAGGATGATTTTGCTGGTCACTTGAAATTTGAATTTGAATTTATTCTTTCTCTATTGAGGGTAAAATACAGCTTCAGTGACAAGCACTGCTTTCCAAGCAGGCCCTCAAACTTGTGCTATTTGTAGAATACATGTTGCACTTAATCCTGATAATGCCCGTTTGTTCATATTAGAATTCTAAATATTAGAAAAAAACATGAACCAAGGCTTATAGCCATGATTTGTCTTGGAAGGGAGCGAAATCGCCCCCTTGCCCTTTAGCCTGGATCCAGGCTTGAAGGGGCTAAAGTCTATGTACTCTATTGGTTCCATTTGTTTACAAGGTTTCTATAATACATTGGTCTATCTTGTTCCCATCAAGCCTGGAAACATTGGTAATTACATTAAAATCAAGCCCTGTACTATTAGAAGGGCTTGTTACCAGGCAAGGTAGAACCAATCAGAAAACACCTTTTGATCACTGCTAAAATGTGTACATGCACCAAGAATTGCCCCCAATCTCTGCAGGGTCTTATGTGGCCTCAGAAATTCAAGTTTTGCTGACCTTTTAGCATTACACTTATCTGGGGTAATAGCATGTGGTCCCTGAACTTCAACCAAATTGTACAACTGCATTGAGTTACACACACACTGCACTGTATTATGCTATAGGGTTATGTTGTTGTTAAACTGTATTTATCCCAATCAATTTCTATAGTAAATATGCAAATATTCTTTTAAATCACATATTAAATGGTCTCTACGAAATAGTTCAGATGTATATTGTGGTGTCAAAGTCAGAATCTAATCTTTTTTCCTTACATACCCAACAGAAGTAAAATCAATCCCCCTATCAAATAATAGAATAGCTTGACCAGTTCTGATTGGCTAAAATCATGGCAAACTGTAAATAAACATCTGTTTCCAATTACAAGTGTTCCAAGTCCTTGTAAGGCACAGAAATGAGATTCCAGAATAGAACATTAATGATATGACCTTATTCAGGGCAAACTTGTAAGATTTAGGATGTATAGTTATTAAGAGAAAATTAACTGGGCACTTCAAGTGAACATTTGAATTCAATTATTTATCAGGTATTAGGGTTTTCTATATAACTTTTCTTTTGGATGAGGTGGGGTAGCTTGTAGCTACTTGTTGATGGGAGCTGGTATTTACTATCATCTTGTAATATTATGGGGGTGAACTTGTTAGACCTACACTGTACTTTTAATGATTTTAGGATTTGCAGCTATTAAATTGAATTTCTTATATATCTTGCTTTTGTAACTTCTTGGCCTCTTTGTTTTAACTATTTATTTTGCAGGCTTAATAGTGATTTAAATTTGTTGAAATTTACAATAAAAAGCTGAAATTCACACAGACTATATTGGCTTTCTAACTCAGACAAAAGCACCACAAGGACTTGAACCAAGTCTACTTGCCCTTCAGGAAAAAGACAATTTTTGGGCCATGTTGCAGCAAAAAGTTGACCAATTTTGGTATTTTTTTATGGTTATGGTCTATGGTCTTGGTTGAACCTATAGGTAGTGGGAGGATCTGAAGTGGTGCTTTAAGTGTAGCTTACTCAGGTAACTAGTCAGGGAACGCTTGTGCAATTTCTATTGCCAGCTAAAACACATGGAACATTTCCTTGTCATTAAAAATGAAAAATATTTGAGTTTTAGATTAATTTTGTCTCTATTTTTCTGTTACAGAATAGAATTAAGTGTCTTACTTCTTGATGAAACCTTATTTGAATCTGATCAAAATATCAGCAGTGAGGAACCAGAAATCAATTCTTTAGACTACCAAAAGGTACGTTCATATCCACATTTCAACCTGTAGTAGGGTAAAGATGGCTCAAAAAAAATTAAGGGCCAAACTGGTTTGTGGCCATGATGGTAAATTCCTGTAATGAGTATAGAATACCTTTGGCTTGTACCATAGCAACATTTGATCAGAGACATCAGAAACTATTACTTTATGTAGAGAGTTTTTCACAAAGAACATTTTAAGACCATTTTCTGCAAAATTGGACATTTGAAATTTTTGACTCCCATAGGGCTTAACTTGTGGCCCCTGAATGATGTTGCTTTTGTTTTTGGATATAACTCAAGAACTGAAAGAGTGCAAGTCATAATAGGAGTTGCTGGAACCTTGTACACACTGAAATAATACTCTGTACATTAAGTTAAAGTTGGGCAATCTACCTAGATATTGATCGGACTTGTTTACGAGTAAATCCAAAGGTACAATAACTTGGCTCCATGTAAGACAACAACATGACAGAGAATAGAGATTTCAACTTTTTAAAGGTGTAGGTTCTGATCACATTCTCATCCCCATCCCCTGGGCTCTACCGGAAGTAGTATATTTTTGATACCATATCAAAGCCCATATTTTTCTGATTCTATATCCAAAATTTCACCTCCAAATTCTTAATACTTTCGTAGATATAGCATAAAATGTAAAATTATTGGTATACCTATTTTCTATTTCTTTTGTATTTTTATAACAGCCTCATCCCCCATACTTTCTTTTGCCTCTCAAGAGAAAACAAGAAGCAAGCTGAGGTTAAATTTTCACAATATGCATTTCAGAGGTCAATGTCAATCAGTTCAAAGTAAATTACACACATGCTAAGATAGGAACCTACACCTTTAAATTATTTATACCCTGATCACATAATTTTGTGGTGAGGTTACCATGTGTTTTCGGCAAAATACCAGGTAGAAATTCAGTGGACACCGACCAGACACAGGCCGGTGATCTGACGGTGTCCGTGCGGAGACCAAAAGCGGTGTCCATGACCTGTAGAGATGCTGGAATTTTGCCACAAGAATTTAAGTTGGGAATTCAAACCTTGTAGCTTATACACGCTGTGTTCAGTTATGGTCCAATAACAACCAGCGGCCGACCGGTGACCGACCGGCAACTCAAACATTCACTAATGTTATACCGATGTTGCGGCTTCCTTCTGATTACCAAACGCCAGTCAGTGACCGGTAGCTATGTGACAATAGCTGGACCATGCATGTCTCTCCTCTTAGAGGCTGAAAATAAGATGGTAGTATAGTCAAGGCTTATTAGAAACACTTTGATTCTCAGTGGTAAAAAAGCAATAATTATTTAGAAACAGTTCTGACTTTTTGACTTATTTTTTTTTCAGACTGCAGTAGACAAGATCCCTAAGAAGCTAAAGGACACCGATCTCTTGCATCACTTATGTGAAGATCCACGCTATCAAAATGTCTACCTGAACTTGGTAAGATTCCTTTTGGATGAACTTAACACCATCTAATCTCACAACGTCTCAATCCAGAAGATCAAGAAATTGTCCAAATATGTGACCGTTATCTCGAACCAGCTGTAAATGGGCTATTCCAGATGTATTCTGTGCCCCTTCCTATGGAAAGCATGTCCAGAAAGGACACTTTCAGTTGTAATTCAATATAGGATTTATGCCAGCTGTTATTTTGGTCTTCAATTGCAGTTGGAGGGTATGGAAAGCACAGCAAATTGTTAAAATCTGGAATTCCGGCTGTCAAATTTGTAAATTTGTTTGAATTAGATTTTGCACCCCAATTCCAGAAGCCTCCCATAGATATTTGTGCTTGCACATGAATTCTAACTGTCATTTTTTATCCTAATTCCAGAAGTGTCTTCCATACGGGGTGCGGAATACATGTGGAATAGCCCAATTTGGCCTGTTTTAATTTTTTCAAACATTTGCAAAGAACATGGTATAAGAATCAAAATGACACCTACCTCATTTAACTTCAACTGACATTTAACAGTCAAGTTATGGTCCGTCAAAGGTTTTCCTGTAGTAAAAGGTGGACCTGAGATAAACGCTTTCAAAGATCAGTAAGTCCTGTATTTTCTGTTGACAGGACATTTAGTTTGATTTCAAATGAAACTTTGCAGGCGACTTGAAGTTAGCATGATTGTGAATCTGCTGCAAAAAACTCAATTTCAGCAAATCACAGCCTTTACATGTATATTCACCTGTATCACAAAATGATTTTTACTGCATTTACAGCTAGAATGGGATGAAAGGAAACTTGTACACTCCTGCTCATAAAGTATTTCTGCACAGTTAAAAATGTTCAAAAACCTTGTTTTATATATTAAACGACCTAGAATCATCAAAGATTCATACTAGTATAGGTAACTTATCTATTCAATATGGATAAATCAATGTATTTTTAATACTTGATCTTCCATTGCTATAAAAATGGCTGATTTCATGGACCATATACAAACACACCACAAGTACAAATCTTATTACTATTAACTAATCAATTTTTCATAACCTCATTATTACCTTGTAACAGAATAGAATATTTTCAGGTTGTAAGTTTTAAAACAAATGCGCAGAAATGTATGTAAACTCATTTTTTTTATGTTTAGACAAAAGTAGTAATATGCATTACATGTCATGTTTTCAAATGCAATAAATGCAATTCCAGAATAGTTACTTCGATAATTATACAATATAGACTCTGTTAAAAAATGATGAAAATCGTATAAATGCCTTTTGAGATATGGCTGAAGTAAGGTTTTGTGCGGAAATACTTTAGAGCGGCAGTGTATCTTAGACTGGAGTAAAATATGATCACATGTTAGTTCACCACTTACCTTGTGGCTTGCAACATTGAACATGTTGAATGTGGAATTTGGGTGTGAGAAGTCTCTGGTTCAAATCGAAAAGGGGGGGGGGGGGTCATATCTGTGGGGTGAGGTAAAACACTAGTTTTTGACATGTATGTCTGAGGAGATTTTTCAAAAATAGATATACCAGTAAACTGTAGAGGATACCAGTAAATTGTAGAGGTTGGCAAGTCTGTTACTTCTGAGCTAAACTTGCCTAATATAGGACAAACAATCATTTATTGGACAGTATAAATAAAAATCCAGAGTGCAGGGTCCATTGTTTGTGAATGCAACCCCTGCCATGGATGTTTGTTTAAATTGTCCAATAAATTTTTATTTTGCCTATAGGCTTTACTTTAAGCAACAGTTGCTTATACCGAAAAGTCGTTACCGTGATTGGCTATCATGTAGAAAGGCAAGTTACCATGCCCTGGTCACAGTTATTGCAAATCATAATATCTCTATTGTACACTGATATTTCTGTCCAGTTTTGGGTCAGTGGCTCTTGAAATGGTTCTTCAGGTGACCGTCACTGACATATGGGAGAGAAATTTTGAGCAATTATTTGCACTCTAATAATAAGTACAACATATGGCAGCCATTGCAGATACAACTTTCTTGCGCTCACATGATGAGTTATGCAAATCAAAATATTTTTTTGTTTTTTCCATGCCTCACAGAGTCCATACGTCAACAGGTCAGCTCCGTGTATCCCGGAATACTTCTCACTTCACCGTACATACATCATATTTAGAACTCTTGGGTTGCGTCATCTGACTGTAGTCGACGCCACCAATAACGTTGTAGGGATCATAACGCGGAAGGATCTTATGGGCTACAGAATGGAAGAAAAGATTGGACCGATTTTAAGAAGAAAATTAGAGGCTGATAGGCCTAATGTTGAAATGGGCGAAGTAAGTATCTAGAGTGCTGACAATGAATTGGGGAAACTTAGGCCATTTGGAGATAATTGTGTGTGACATGGCATATCAAAAGGTACATAATTGTGGCAGTGCATTTCAAACGTGTGGTGTGAGCATAGTATCTATATGGAGTGCTTTTGAGTGATATTACCTTCGTGTGATAAAGAAAAGCCTCGCAACGTGATTTGATATAGCTGGATGCATAATCATTGCACAATTGCAGTAGTACTAGAAGCAGTGCATTTCAAACATGTGGTGTGCACATAGGTATCTATGGTGCGCTTTTGAGTGATAATACTTTGAAGGGACATGCGTGGCCAAGCGGATAAGTCCTTGACTGTTAATCACCAGGCATTGAGACTCGTGGGTTCGAATCCGGTGGGCAGCGTATGTAGTGTCCTTAAGCAAGATACTTATCCTATTGTGCTCCTCTTCGTAAGAGAGATGGGCACTCCAACCTGTTAAAATACAGGCCGTCCCCTTTACCTTTTTTTTTTACCTTTGTGTGAATAATGAAAAGCCTCACAATTCCCACCTGTTTAGTGATGATAAAACAGGGTTCGTACGGTCCTTGAGAGTCCTTGAAAATCCTTGAATTTGAAAACACCTTTTCAAGGCCTTGAAAGTCCTGGAAATTTGCACAGAGTCCTTGAAAGTCCTTGAAAATTTATAATTTATGGCTAACTGATCCCAAATTCAGCGAGTGAATTGATGTCGGCAGGAACAAGAGTTCAGCATACTGCAAATTATGCTGTGGTAAGTCCTTGAAAATCATGCTTTTGGACCTTGAAAGTCATTGAAAAGTCCTTGAATTTTAAAGGCTCCAAGGTGTACGAACCCTGTAAAAGTATTGTTGTAAAAGCGTGCACTGCTTTGTTATATGTCATATCTGTATATTACATGTACATGTGTATACATTTGTAAGTATTGTAGATTAATTAGTATTGTTAAGGAGGAACGTAGCTGAACTCCCCACTATTTTGTTGTCGCTGAAGGAGCAGAGTTATTGTATACAGACTCCAAAAAAAGTATTGCCTCGTACGCAAATATGGAACTCGCAAACGTGATTTGAAGATGATGTGTACAAGCGCTGGAATTTCAGCTTTCTTTTGACACCCTATTTCTGACAATTGACTGAAAAAGAATGAAGTTATGAACTTTTAAACCCCTCGAGGTCAATTAAAAAAAGTTGCAAATTTCATTTTTCGTACAGTACAAAATGTTGCAATGATTGGAATGGTGTTATTTATGCGTCAGTTAATGAAATCAATACCAATACTTGTACAGTTGGTACCCTATAATCTTGATCATAAGAACCCCATCAGCTCCACTTCAAATCCTGATATGGTGAAAAATTACAAAGGTCCTCCTGTTAACTTGTTATATCTTATTCACTAGATCAGCAAGTATTTCATATTTTGTGTTTCCAAAACAGTACTTGTTTGCCATGTCTGGATTTGAATATGTTCTTATGATCAAGGTAACATGTTCTTATGATCGAGGTAACAGGGTATCTAAGCGGATCAGTTTGATCAATATAAACATGTCCCTACTACTACATGTACCCTCATTATTAATTGGATTTTGCCAGCTATCAATGTTTACCTAATTCTTGTTAATAAGCCAACCAGAAAAATAACTAAAATGCAGTACACAACATTGAACAACAACAAAAAACACCTCTCTTTTTAGAAAAAAAAAACTTGTTTGTAAAAATATTTTTGTTATTTCGTTTTTGGCCTTAATTGCAGCTGGAACCTTCCCTCATTGACACCGACACAGAAATCACTCATCAATTAGCATGACAAAATATTCACTGCTACCAACATCACTGCATCATATTATTCATACCATAACCATATAAGGTAAATTCATATTATCATAAAAGTAGAATGAATTTATGTACTGGGTCATCTTAGGCCCATAGATGCACGTATTTTGACTTCACAAAATACGTCAAGTCAAAAAAGATGATCGCGATGTTAATTTAGAGGGCGTTGTTACAGAATTTGTCGGTCAGTGGGGGAAGATTTTGACAAAACGCGTGTGTGGTAACTAAGCGTATGATTTGCGCCTTATACACAAAACGCAACATGCGCACTTGTTATTTTACACATTGTCTTACCTATAAATGCTGAACAACACGAAAAAATACCCCAAACTTTTTACGTGTGTTTACCTATACTACAAAATGCTGATTTTTCACATATTTGCTACCTGTAGAATTTTTTAGTATTTGGCTGGTCAATTGTGAATGTCAAGTGGATGTCAAATCGAGAAAAAGAAATATTGGGTCACCGACTTGTTTAAAAAGATAGCGTGAGATAAAATTACATGGGGTAAAATCTATAAAAATCGATTTTCATCTCTGGAAATGTCAAAATTTGGTTGTGTATAACATTGAACAGATAAACAAGTTAATTACATGAAGTAATCTAACGCTTGAGTTTTCAAGTTATCGTCCATTAAAAGGAAAATGATGTCATAATATATGACGTCATAATGGGCTTAGATGGTCGGTGACCCCCGTTTTTTATTGTTGAATTTTGAAGTTTAGACTCTAATCTATTAACTTACAAAAAATAAACAAAATCTACAGATAGGAACTTATCACCGCTATCGTCCTTAACATAACATAGGCAATCTAAATACATTCTTATTATGGCTCAATTTTATTAATGTGCAATAGTCACAGGACAATAGTGAAAAAATCAAAAAATTGTCTTGGATTTTAACTATGACGTGTTGTTCTCCTCATTTATTTTAAAAAGTTAGCAAGTTTCTAAGAAAAAAATGGAACCTAAGTAGTTTGTTACTAAGTCTTGTCCAAGCCTTTGCTGTGTGTACTGTTGGTAGGATAAGAAGGGAGCCCTCATGAGCAAAGATTTGTTTAGGTGTTGAAAATAGTTGAGCTTGAGGGCATAGGTGCATGAAACTGAAATGATAAATTTTCCTTTAAAATTGCATGTTTTTCAAACCAGAACGTTACAAGCAGGTGGCCAGATATATGAAATGAAAAGATTATTTTGTGAAAATATGTATATCCTATAGTGCCAGTATATGGCACATTTTCCAGTTTCTGAGGTTTTTTTTATCGTGACAATGTGGCTGATAAATTGTGACAAATTATTATTGTTTCTGATTTAAGACAAATGCAATTTAAATTTTAGCATCCGTTTAGCCAATCATATTTGTTGGTTTTGTGGTAAATGCCATGTTTTGAAGAAAAACATGATGTGCCATATACTGGCGCTCTATACATGGGTTTCTGTATGTCAAAACTTTAAAAGAGATAAAAAAAAATAGAAACCTGCAATTACCCCCGGGCGATTATCTAATAATGAAAGAAAATCAACATTGAACTTGCAACTATTTGAAACTTAAAAAATAATGGCAAAAATACGAAATATGATCATGGTAACATAGATATAGGGGGAATGTTTTCATTACATATGAGGGGTGCTCTGGCAAAATGAGAGGAAAGTCGTAAATTTCAAAATTGAGCTTATGGCATATTTTAATTCTCTATAATCTCAGCTTTTGAATGATATATAATATGTCACACTCGCTTTCTCCATTCTTCACTTAGAGATCGAAATCCAAAGCAGTCCACTGAATATATTACAATAAAAATTAGCTCCAAAACGATTTCAGAGATACCGATTACTACAGTACAGAATAGAAACATGCAATCAATTAACCGTGAATTGCACTTCCCGGCAAAGTTAACCTTCAAAAATTTTGATAAAGGTAAACACCTATGTCTGAAGGCCTTTATGTCAAAAAACGAAATTTGACTTTTTCAGCCTATATTTTCCTTTAGATGCCATTTATTCAAATTGTTGATTTGCGACTTTCCTCTCATTTTGCCAGAGCAGCCCACATATGTACTTCTGGGATTGTGACCTTATTGACAGATGCTCTTTACAGAACTCACCACAATCTTAAAGGATGGGTTTTTCATTCTGAAAAATTGTACCCATGTTTACAGATTTTTTTTCAAAATGTAGACCCATTTTTTTGGGGGGGGGAGCTGGAGGTGCATGTGATGCAATTTTTGACCACTTTTACAGTGATTTTGGACAATTTTGCTTGTGATTTTGCATGAATTTCAAAATGTGACCCTTGTTTAAAAATTTAGGAGGCAAACAATGGTACCCATGTTTAATGATTGATCATGGAAAAACTAATCCTTTAAAGCTAAACATACCAATATATCTTTCCTTAAGCTTTTTAAGCAAGAAAACACCCTGAAATCAAGTGTTGGTTTTTTTTTACAATTTTGTAGTAGAAATTGTAAGAAGTATTTGATATGCAAGGGAGCATTTACAAGAGAAAATATGATGTATTCTACAAATTTGAAAATATCATAATGTCAAAATTATGTGCAATTGCAAATTTCTGATATATGATACATTGTTTTATTTGTTCAAATCATTAATAATCTAAACACAAAAATGCATAAAAAAATTGTAGATAACGACTTTATTGCACTAATCCCCCACCCACATGACGTTGATATTTATTACTTAGATCATTAATATCTGCAGCAGGTTTCATAATTCATAAAACCATATTGATAGTTATGAATATTTTAACTCTTTGTATGTGTAGTCGATGCAGGTGGGTTATGATCATATTTTATGATTTAAATAACATAGATTATTGAAGTCATTAAATTTTCTGCCAATTAATTTGCCTGGCACGGTGCTTACGTTTAGAGTGTGTGCGAGAACACAACTGTGATGCAAGTGCATAATGGGGGGGGGGGGGGTACTTTTCTGTATAAGGTATATTGGATGTGCTGTCCACATGGATTTGTTTTTATTTTAAAAGTCCCTCGACATGGCTCCCTTTAAAAAAAAAATCCTTTTTTAAGGGTCTCAAATTTCAAACCACTTAGAAATGGGTCCAATTTGCAACATTGTCAAATTGTCGGTTTTTTAGCCTTAAAATACCCTCAGACATGGGTATTTTTGGCCTGAGTACCCTAAGACATTAGCATAGGTTTCACACCTCGGATGCATCAATTTATTCAAGTTATAATTCCATAGGCGTCAACATGGGTATAACATTGTTTTTGTCTTAGCACACGTGTGAATTATATTTCAACAACTCACCACATCTCCTTGCATAGGGACATAATGTTGTTGATCACTTTCAACCTACTACTTGTTGATATTCATATTAGAGGGAGTGGTCTAAATTCTTCTTGCTATTTTTCTAACTACATATTTTATTAAGTGAATCGATAAAACATGTGGTACACATAAGTCGACACAGAGTTCATCACAGTTTTTGAGTCTTTGAGTACCTGCAAACTACAAAACAACATACATTCCAAAACTAGGTATAGGCCTATTGCTTAAAATTTTTGATAAATATTTTATGAAGAAAGATTTCTGTCAAACTGGAAACGTTGATATAGAAATGTTCTCTATGTAATATTGATATGGAAAATTGTATCATTGGAAAAAGATTTGAACATGTTACAGTGGAGTCCATCACAAATCAACCACTCTATTTCTGATGCGTCTGTATAATTTTATGACCATTGTGATGAAAATATTGACATGATCATAGAATACAATTAATTCCCCTAAGATGCTATCTAACAGATATCTGATGTATCAATCCAAAAACCCAAGATTCTGTAAAAAATTTACATAAATCATGGTCTTTTTGATAGGCTTTGGCGAAAAATCCATGAACAGAAACAAAAAAACGCATGTGCATGGACGTATTTGTTTTTAATGTTTACACTCTAACTACAATAACTAGAATGTCATTTCCAGGGCAAGGGTCAAAGTTCATTTTGCTCAAAGTTTGAGAGAAATTTACGGGTCAGTTTTGCAGAGTCAAGTTGAGTATATTTTAGCTTTGATTTAAACACTTTTAATCCTGAAACATAACAAAACATAATTTATTTATTTCCACATACATGTAAATACAGTGTGTACATAATTGCATATTTTCTAAGTATAAACATTGTGGAGGAGAACAAGAAAATAAGGCAAAGTCCTGTCAAGCCCTTGTCTACAGTTTAGAAATATAGAATATAAATGAATGACAAAGAATTAAGCTACCCTTCCTCCCACAGACCACAATTCGATAGCCAAAGAGTATAATGGGAGGAAGGCTCGATACAGAAAATAAGAATAAAGCTAAAAGTTAATCTAAAAAGCCTGATGCAAGTAGATCCAACTCTTTCAAAAACAGAATTTATCATGAAAAACCCAAAATAATCATGTATGCACAAAAAAAGAAGCGGATAAGAAACAATTTCATGAAGATTCTATAATGCACTTTTAACTATAGAGAAATGTTTATGTGCATAAATGAAAGTCATGATCAATGAATATTTAGAATGAACATTCCTCTCAAATTCCAATCGATGGCCAAAGAGAAAAGTGAGAGGAAGGCATGGAACATAATAAATATTCAGGAATAAAAACCAGAACTTCATTGAAATGATTTCGGCTCTACCATGTCTCTCGATGGCTAAGCATTGTAAGGGTTAGGTGCTGGAGCAGGTTTTCTATTGCATATTTATGAGTTAGAAACAGGTGTAGCTTAATGAGCTATAGAATACATGGAACCTATAACGAAATGCGCTTACGACTCGATGACTTTATTCCTCATTAAGTATCCGCCATCATATTAAACTGGCACACTACATCATAAATTTTGTCATGTAAGTGCAAGTAAGTCGTTTCTGCAATGGCTGCCATATGTTATATTTATTTAACATATTATCACAAAAATGTGAAAAAATTCCTAAAATTTTCTCTCCTATATGTCAGTGGCTATTGAAATAGTTCTTCAGGTGACGGTCACCTAAAGAACCAGTTTTAGACCCACTGACCCAAGACTGGATATTGGACAGCGTGCAATGCAAATTTATGACAAATGGCAGCTATCGCAGATATGCGACTTTCTTGTACTCTCATAGCAAATTCGGCATGCAACATATTTCATTTGATTTAACATGTCATTTTTATTGAGATAATTTCCATATTGCAGTAAGAATCTATACCAGGCAAAATTTTGAAAATTTTAATTACCATATTTTGATTTATTGCAATACAGTGCAAGCAAATAAATCATGGCATATTCAACCAGTCTATACACTTACAGATTTTACATAAAAGCAATACCCCACCCCCACCACCCGGGGGGGTGGGGGGGTGGGGGGCACTCAGTTATATTCATGTGCACATGGGTGAACATACGTTTACAAAATACCCCATAAACAAGTTTATCTTACCTTTAAGAAATACCCCTAAAACAAGGATTTTCGTGCACTTTTACACAAAAAATTTACCCCCTAAAATTATATTTTTTTCTTCAGGTTTGAAAAGACCCTTTTTTTGTGGAAATTTTGTGTTTTTGTTTTGAAAAAACACCCCTTTTTTTAAAATTCATGTTTTTAGACCCCCTAAACATGTGCAGTGCTTGTTGGTCAGCAAAAAATGACATGTGTACACCAATATAACTCAGTGCCCCCCTGGGCCACCCTATGTGTTTATCGTTCAGATGATTTCAAAATGATAAATGGTAATCATTTTTGTATGGTCTGAAAAAATCAAAAGTCATGGGTGGCAGGGGGCTCTTCATTTTCAACACTTTATAGTATTGCTTTAATTGATTTTTTGGGCTTATTGGGTATGTTTTTGGTAGATATGAATACCTTCAAAATGATTTGGCTCAAAGATGCTTACTTTTTCTGTTATGACCATTTCTTGAATTAAATTTGGGATCCCGATACACATGTATTTGTATAGGAAAGCATGCATTTGTTTTTTATCCATTTTTGGTGGCAAAACAATTTTCTTTACAAAATACACTTGAAAACGCCTTTAGACAGTCACATTCCTCCATTTTATGCTGTTTTTCCTATAAAACATTGTTGATCAAAATCTTATAGTATTGCTTTGATGAAAGCCTTTTTCAGTTAGATCACCAATTTACATGCCATCTAACATATTTTTTTTGTATTTTTTTTTCATGCAGGCTATCCGCTCATGAGCAACATCATCATCACCCATCAACCATTGGACATCTTGTTACATCTTGGGTCATTTTGCTGAGATTTGCATTCCAGTAAGCATCACATCTGATGATTGGGCTATTTTTGCCCCACAAAGTAAAAACACAGTATATGTATTTATAAAGCATAGCAGATACATCCTATTAGCATGCTATTTCACTTCAATCGACTCTCATTCTAGAAGGTCGTATGTACGTATGTTTGATATAGTAGATACTGCCTTAAGTTGAGAAATTGGTTGTCTGCTCATTTGTGCAGGATTTCTACAAGGGAAAAGGAAGTAACTTGCAATATATCTGCAATGCACATACTGTGTTTTTACTTTGTTGGGCAGATTTTCTCAACTCATCTGGTCAGTTTTATAGTAGCCATTTAGATATTTGGCCATCCAGCCCACAATCCACAACAAACTTCCAGTGTAGCAACAAGGTGCAGCATTGTATCTATAAGTAGAGTTTCAACATTCTTGGGGGGAAAAAAGAAAGGTACGTTGCCATTGAATGGAAAATTTTTGGCAAAACAGTACAATACATTTGGTCCCTGGTCAATTTTGTTTTAGTCCAGATTAAAAAAGAACATATCTTCAGCTTTTAAGTGACAGGTACTGTTTTATTATTTAGTAGATATTTGAATTAACCGGGCACGCGTCATTCTCCTGTCGATATAGACCTTTATTTCGCAGCACTCTCACCCACTGACCACCTTTGCAAATTATGACAGCTTGTCTGAGCTGATCAAAATGGACCTTGGACAAATCAGCGGCGTTTTGTCAGAATTTGACATTGCTGAAGTTTAGATATAATCATTTGACGAGATAACAATGCATGTCTTTTCATTCACTTCTGATTTCTCATAATTTTTTCTGACTTTGCAATTGATTAGATACTCCCAAATCAAGGCTGTTGATATGGCAATTAACAAATATCACAATAATATTTATTGTTGTTTTGTTTTTAAAGGAGTTTTAATCAGCTGCAAATTTTTTCAAGCTTAATTAAGATTTGGGTATCAATATGTAATAGCTCACATTATGCCCATAACCAGTGTTCCCGCTAAGGCCGTATGTCACGAAATTGGCGCAGAAGCTCAAAATATTGACCGCTCAACTTGAGCGGTGAAGTGACTTTGACCCGGCGTTGTCAAATCAAATTTGACCTAAAAATCATGTTTTTCAACCCATTTGTGTTGTTGCCCCCTACCCGTACGTGAGAGGGTTGATCCCATTCGGAGCTCAATTTTACACTTAACTAGATTACCTATCAGATCTGACCAAAAGCAACATAAGTTTCCCAATAGTTTCCTTATAAACGCCTTGTGAGATATGGCTGAATAAAGTGTTTGTGCGGAAATACTTTAGACCGCGAGTATATGTTCCTTCTATGTTTGCAATGAAATAAAATTGACTAGGTGGTAACCTTACTTGAGGTTTGGAAGTTTTTATGGAGGATGGTCAAAATAGGTGTGAGAGGAAACCAGAGCAAAAAATCCTTCCCAGGAATGTTGTGAATTTGTTCAACCAAATCCATATACAATCACTGCCTAGCTGCCATGATTAGAGGGAAATAGGAACAATTCTTTTTTTAATTAAACTATTTTTTTCAAACTGTTAAAAAATATTGTACCAAATATTATTCATTTCTTTCTCACAACTCATGTAAAATGTAATGGCTAAAACATGTTGCATTTTGGAATTCAACAACTCACTGTATCTCCTTATACAGCCAGGGCTCATTCCAAAGTAACGTTTGTGACCGAAAAATTGAAAAATTTCACTTTTAAATGGCCACAGAACGTAGCATAAACATTATATCAACAAGTTTTTTGTTGATAATGGTGCTCACTGGTGGGGTCAAGACATGTAGATGTTTGATAATTAAATCAATTGCCAAAATCCTGAGTAAAGTCCATGTAACGTTCGGTAACGTTTGTGACCGCGCACGGAAATGGTTTTTTGCTCCTAATCACTTCAAAGTACAATTTCTCTGAAGTGTCAACGATTTTTTTATTGCGCCTTACACCGATTATGGGAAACATATTTACAAATATTTCATAAAAGTTACAGAACATTATATCGCCAGGATTTATTTTAATGCATTGTTTTGTATTGTAACGTTTGGTAACGTTTGTGACATTTTGGTGTAACTTTTGGTAACGTTTGTGATTCATGCACGGATATACAAACTTTACAATTTCTGATTGGAAAATACTTCTAACGTACCAAGTAACAAATGTATGAGTGAAAAACATGTTTATGTGGTCGAATAAAAAAGCTGATTTTTTGCTTGAAATCAAAAAAGGTTCAGTTTCCACTGGAATGAGCCAGGGGCATATTGTTGATTTGTGATGAATCTACAGGTTCAGCGGTACATATACACGTGGAATGGCCAGGGTTCAAAGGGTTAATTCTGAAAAAATAAATCCAGAATTTGACTAATGTGTCTCCACATGCAAGATCATGTTGGTAATGAATAGCGATTCTATCCTATTAAATTCCTTGATTTACACTCAAAGCCAGACTATATTGTATAGAAAATCCGGAGGGGGGGGGCACTCAAGTATAATGTTGCAGGCATCGCGTGACCACGGTTTTTCAAAACACCCCCTAAAGGGTGGAGGGTTCTGAAGCCAAAATATACCCTTTTCCCCTAATCACACCCTAAATCGGGATTTTATCAGTACTGTTTTCACACCATGGTTTGAAAAAGTACCCTATTTCTTGAAATTGCCCCAAATATGCTGTTTTTGATACCCTAAATGGTGTCACCTGATACACCCTTCTGTCCTAAAAAACAACCCTAATTCACATCTTTCTTGATCACGCTATGCCTGCAACATATTTGAGTGTCCCCCCAGGAGAAAATCAGAATCGTTTTTATTTTTCAAAGAAACTCTTTTAACAGGTGTATTTCTGGCATTGCATTGTTGGAAAAGTACAATCATCAAACATGTATGATTATTGTAAATTATGATTGTAAAATAACAGAGAATTATATATATTTGTACATATAAATGAAATTATTTTTATATTTTGTAATGATTTAATCAATTGGTTGAAAATGTCAAAAACTGTACTTTGCCATTCATATGTTGTAATATTTTGTTCAAAGTTGTATTGTGCAAGTCTGACTTCAGTCACAGTGGTAACAGTAAATCCATTCAAGGTGTGCCCAGACTGTGAAGTGCTTGGAGTGTGACACATAGGCCCATGTATGATATAAAATTGGATGGATTGAGCATGATACAAAAAGATATTGGTCGAGCTATGAGTTTTACGAAATATCGTGCGAGACGCACAGCGTCGAGCTTGATATTTCTAAAACTCATAGCGAGACCAATAT
>JXSR01S001684.1:93432-106848 GCA_000969725.1 Ophiothrix spiculata
TCTAAGAGACTAATCATCATCATGTTCATTGTTGGACAAAAATGACGAATTTTGGCACATATGTATAGCATATTAAATAACATGTTTGGCAAGTGTTTAGGATACAATACGTCTGATATTTCGTTTGTTCCATGTTATATAAACTGAAAAATATATCTCTCAGTCTGTTTTCCATTATACCAAAAATCCCTTTTCCATGAATCCAGGATCCTCGTCAGATAATTGGCTACAAAATAATGGTGATGTTACAATTTGAGACCCCACTTCCGTGACCCCACTTTTGTGACCCCACTATATTTTTGCCAATTTTACACCAATATCACTCAAAATATATTTTTACGCATTTTTGAAATCATCCGAGGTCATTAAGGGGGTCGACAGGGGTTAAAGGTCAAATTCTCAAAATGCTCCGATTGACCTAAAATTTGATATGGATGTACTTTAGGATATCCTGAGCAATATAAACACATTTTAGAAATCATCCGAGATCATTAAGGGGGTCGAAAGGGGTGAAAGGTCAAATTGGCAGATATTGATTTTTGATGGTTTTTTCATATATTTTTAAATTTGTTCAAATTTGACCCGGAAGTGACATCTGAAATGTGTTTATGTTGCTTAGGATGTCCTAAAGTACATTCATATCAAATTTCAGGTCAATCGGAGCATTTTGAGAATTTGACCTTTGACCCCTTTCGACCCCCTTAATGACCTCGGATTTTAAAAATGCGTAATTTGTTTTGTGATATTTTTGTTAAATTGTCAACAATAAATTGGGGTCACAAAAGTGGGGTCACGGAAGTAATGGTCTATTTCTTGATTTTCACTGCTGGATTTTATAGGATTTAGCAATGGAGTGGTAGGCCTACCGATTAATTAATGCAACAATATACTAATACATTCTACCTACATAATATTACTATTAACATCATGCACTCATAGAAAAAAATTACCACATTTGGTAAAAGAAACAGTAGGCCCTAATTAATTTGCTGCTTGATTACACGGGAGTAGTATGTCATGGGTTTTTCGCACCCTTATTTTAGAGGAGGGACGGGATGGACGAGAAGAGACAGAAATGGGTGACTTCCGATTTCCGCCGGAATTTCAAAATTTTTATGGCTTCTGATTGGTCGATGAGCGCGCGTGCGCTTATTGAAGGATCTGGACTCTGATTGATTACTATTTTGGGCATGTGCAGTAGGTTTATTTGATGGTTGTACGCATGCGCAGTAGGTTTGGATAGCTAAAACGGTGGTGATTGGTTAGTTTTGAACCTGTGGGTGTTCTGATTGGTTCTTTAGCTTTATGAAACGATCACGTGACACGAAAAAGGTTATTCTTCAATACAGTCAGGACAATTGTGGTTGGCTGTCAGATAAGGTAAGAGTGCGGACATTCATAAACCAAAAATTCTTTAATGTCTTGGTTCGGGTTCGACTTGTCCATGCAGATCAAGATTATACTTCTATATACGAATACGTTCCACGGTCTTACACTCTTCAGAATCAACAGTCAAATGATGACCTCCTCAAAAATTGGCTCCTTTTATAGCCTTTTTCGTATCACGCGATCGTGAAATGAAAAAAAACCCGAATTTGATAGAACAAAATGCCGAACTCCGAAATACGTCTGTCAAATACCACATTTTAGATTTATATAACCAAGTAAAAGTTCAAACAATTGCCCGGGACAATTATACAATTTAATTGATTAAACTTGACAAATGCTGTACATCATGCCCAATTTCATTTTCGTTTACCCTTCTTTAAACTGAACCCCAACGTAGCCAAGACGTCAAAATGAGGTGAACAAATTGGAATTGACAAGTTCCTTCCTTTACATTGATAATATCAGACATGATAAGGACGAGAAGGGAAAAGAAACCAGCGAAAATCAAAGCTCAGTCAACTTTCATCGATATCTTTCATCGATATATCGAACATGCATGCACCTGAGCACCTCCTTTAAGAACCGTTTTGGAATTTGCTAACTTTTGAAGACCAATCCCTCCAAAAACAAAACGAAGACACAAGACAATAAACCTTACAATAAACACAGCACACTCACCCCCACACCAAGAAAGGTGACGTGTCCTACATGTTAAACAAGCAACAAGCAAAAATAAAACTCACTTACAAAACATAAAAATAAATAAAAGGTCAATATTCAGGAGGCTTCAAGATCAAGGGACCATTTCTTAAAATGCTTTCTAAGTTTACCTTTGCTTTCAGCAATTTTGTACTCTGGATTTCTTTTGATTTTAACTAAATTTAAAAATTGGCCAAAGTTAGCCGGGTTTGCTGAAATTTACATCAGTGTATAAATAACATTTTTGAAGAACAACTCTTATATGCAGGAATTAAGGCGCATGGTCTTTAAAAGTGTACAAACATTTTAACAAAGTAGGCAATTCTCCCATTGTTTAACTTTGAAGACAAAAATGGGAAAATGGAAGAAAAGGGACGAAAGAGGGGGGGGGGGGGGGGGGGGGGGGGTAGGAAAGAGCAATATGGAACTGGGATGTAAAAAAGAATAGAAAGAAAAGAAAACCAGGATAAAATAATAACAATTATTAAACGGCTATACAACCATGAAAATTGACATTTTTTTAATGTTTTTAGGACCCGGATATGTCTACACTTTTTGATATAGGCTATCTTTTAAGATCGTTAGGCCTAATTGATTGACACTTTTAAAAATGCATGATTTCACCGTAAATATGAAAAGTGCGAAAATACCCAATTGACAGAATAGAGTCATATCAGAATCTTCCATATGTCATAATGATAAAGGGTAATCGTCTTTTTTGTCTTGGGAAATTGACGCTAAAATAGATGCAAAAAGTTTGCCTTCGTTACCTTGACAACTTAAGCTTAAAAATGACAAGATAACGCGTGTCCTCTCGGTCAAATTTACACAGGGGTATAGGTACTTGATTTTCTGGTCGGCCATCCAGCCGCGTTTCAAAAATCAATCATGATTGATACCGGGAATTGAGAGACTTTCCCTGGAAAAAATCGAGTACAATTTTAGTTCAGTTTTCATGGTTTATAGTACAAATGTTTGTACTAGAAAATGTACTAAAATTGTACTAAAATGAATTATATTGACTATAGTTTTGTACTCGATTTTTACCAGGGTTTTCAATTGGTATACAAATTTACAGCAGATACCAAAACCGAATTTGTCACTGCAAATTGTCCATGTATACCAAATACTAAATGATTTCAGTCTACAAATTGCAAGATTTGACGATGAATTTGGTTACTTATTCGACGAAAAACTGCACTGACACAAAAGTTGATCAAATGAAGCAGTTCATTTTCGCTCTTAATCAAAGTCAAAGACGAATAGTTAGGCGTTGGAGCACAATTAGGCCACAACTTTGTGCGGCCGACCGCAACCTAGCCACAGCCTTTATTTAGGAAACCGTAGGCTAGTTCACATTAAGATTATTGTAAATTATTCATTACATGTTTTGAAATCATTTAAGCCTACGGTCGCCATCTTTGAAAATAAAGGCTGTGGCCAGGTTGCGGTCGGCTGCAGAAAGTTGTGGCCTAATTGTGTTCCAGCACCTTATCATCAGGTGAAACTTTCAACCTGTATATATTTTGTATCCAACTTTTTATCTAGTCCGTCAACTGAGACCACGGCCGGTTATACACGGCCAGCGACGCGAAGCCGAGCAGCATAGCGTCGAACCACTCTTCGACCTCATGTCTGTGGTCCTTCTTTTTGAGGTTTTTTATTCAAACCATAAACAGGAATGGCATCCAGGTATTGTATAGGGCTAAACCTTCGGAATCCGTGGAACTCGGGTGGTTATACTTGTACCCAAACACGCATAATATTGACCCCCCCCCTCCGATGAAATGTTGATGACTGAATGTAGTGATGAACAATTACTCGTGCACTTGCTGAGATCAGAACCATGGACAAATGCATCATGTTATAATTAGACACCCGTTTGGTGTGATTATTACCTTTATGTAGTTCATATAGACCTGTTATTATTCATGGTCATAGATAGGGTCATGTGAAGTCATGTCCTAACAGTATAACATATGGAAGACTTATGGACGTCTATCACCCGGGGGGGGGGGGGGGGCTTAAAAATTTTTGGTGCGGGGGTGTGCCACGCAGACTTCGTGATAAGGACCGTTCTCTATACCTAAAAAATGGCAATTTTGCAACCCTTCACCATACCATTTTATCCGCAAAAAACACCCAATTTGGGCCAAATTGGGCGCTTTTTGAGACAATTTTCCAAAAAACACCAAATTTTTCCATTTGGGCGCATTAGGTCTGTGACAAAAACCCACCCATCGATATACAGTACCTAAAATGGCGAAATTGTACTCCAAAATCGTGGCACATACCCGTTTATCAACCTAATGTGAGAACCCCCCCCCCCCCCTGGGATCATGTGTTCCTGAATGGTGTTTTAACATAGTAACATCACTCCGAACATCACGCAGAATCTATTCATGTTTCTTATAATTAACTACGACAGGTTTCTTCCATTCAGCCCTGGACAAAATCGAGTACAAAAATAGTACAACATTCCTAAGGTGCACATTTGGAACATCATTTAAGTACAATTTGAGTACATTTATAGTACACAAATTTGTACTATATTTGTACTAAAACTGTACTATAATTTTGTTCCAAATGTGCACCTTAGGAATGTTGTACTATTTTTGTACTCGATTTTGTCCAGGGAGAGTATATTAAAGACGAAGAAATGTGGTTCACCAGGGCTCGAACCCGGTTCGGACCTTGATCTCGCGTCAGAGCCGTAGCTAGAAGGAGGGGGGGGGGCAAAATGGAGGAGAGGGGAGAACAAAAAGAGAAGAGAAAGAAAGAAAAAAGAAAAGAGAAGAAAGAGGAAAGAAATCAAAAGAACAGAAAAGAAAGAAAAGCAAAAAAACAAATAAGAAAGGAAAAAAACGAGGAAGAGAAGGGGCTTGGAGGAGGTACTACCTTCTTTTCTCCTACCTCACAGGTAGGGGAAAAGAAGGTTACAGAAGGTAGCCTTGTAAAGTAAGACTACCACTATACCAGTTCTGTAGGCTTATAGGCCCTACCAGTCAGCAAAACAAAATAAAGGGCAAACAACCATTTTAATGTGCCCTAATAGGCCTATTAAATATCAAAACGTGCGTTGCAGCCATTTTCTTGAGCTGTTTTGTTACCTTTCTTTGCAAACCATGTATCAGATGACCAACATCAGGCTAAAAATGGCCCTAGACTTGAATTTGCAACCCTAAATGGCGCAAATTGTGCAGAAAACTACCCCTTCTTCCGAAGACGTCGACGCCACAGGTGGGTCAAAATCAGACCCTTTTGCGCCGTTTTTTATGATGAGCATGAGTACCACTTTATTGTTCAAGCGGTCCCCCGGGGCTGAGATAGATAAGATGGTATACAATGATGCACCAAACTTGTTGGCCACATCATACGTTCAGTAACTTTACCGTTCCTTGGTCATCCACACCCTGTCCAATTCGACCTCACGAGATTTCGTAATATACCCTGATGGCTTCGACCTCACGAGGTCTAGTACCACACCCTATTCACCTGCTCCACCATCGCAATGAAACACGATTGACCAAGTTGGCTGTGAGTGTTGAAGGGAGACAGAAGAGAGTTACGATAATGGGAGTATGCGCAACAAAAAAACAGAGAGTTAAAGGCATTCCTAAATCCGGAAGTGACACTCCAATGAAGCTTATTTCCATTGGGGTCAGAAATATTTCTAATCATCTTCCCCTTATCATGTCATATACTCTCTTAATTCCAGAGACTTATTTTTAAATTTAAGGAGACTTGTTAAATGACAAAACATTTTTTTTGGATTCGCAAGTAAGTCTTTTAGATTAAAACTTAAGTCTTTCGTCACTTTATTATTTATTAACTGCTTTCTTAATCTGCAGGATTTATTTGAAATAAGTCTTTTTGACAGACTTATTATTTTAAATCTCAAAACGCTTTGACATTTTTAGACTTAAAAATAAGTCTCTGGAATTTAGAGAGTACCTATATCTTTTCATCATGTTCATCCGTTTTTCGCCCTAGCTTACATTTCAAGGGTAAAGAACAAAGATCGGAGCCAGAATCAAAAGATGGGTAAGTTTTCTTTATTCAGAGGTAATGTAGGCCTATACCATTAATATCTAATGCTCATATGAAAGGAAAGTTTCTAGTCGCGAAATCAACCCTATCTATACTAATGTTCTATAGACCTTTTCAAAACATGACTATCCGAGAATTTCCGAAGCTGATTTTACACTTTCCGGCAATTGCCGAAAGAAAAAGTGACTCTTCAACACAATAACCGGAATGTTAAGTTCGCGTTCTCGTTAATTGGCTGCGCACGAATTCGAACTTGGAATTAGCGTTAGCACTGCAGAGTCACTTTCAGTTTGATCGCCCTGATGCAACTTCAAATCTTAAGCTTAATCAGCGCAGATCATCCGATTTTAAATGGAAATTTCACTCTTTATGTCGGTGAGCTTATGGTACCATCGGCCAAAAGTTGTTCAGAATTAGTGTATCTAATATTGTATGCATGGGTCTGGTTCTATTTATTTTTCACTTTTATTGCATTGAAATGCGAGTAATTTTTCGTTGACAAAATCGTGCATACTAATGATGAGCTATGAGCTTGGACGTGAAAAAATGGCCATGTGATCAATGTTCCGGAGATTTCCGAATGGATTTTGAAAAGGAAGCTAAGTAGGCCTATTTACCTGGGGAGTCATATTTGAAATGGATACGGGTGAAAGGTCGCGCTCCTATAGGCTGGGGCATTCGATGAGAGCACAGGCTCAACAAATGAGGGGTCATTGGGTGAGAGCATGATTTTTGGCAGAGAAAAATACAAGAAAATGAGATCATATTGGTCTGAAAATGAGGGGTCATTGGGTGAGAGCACGATTTTTTTTTTCATTCGGTGAGTGAAATTTGGCATTTGGTGGTGAAATTTGGCATTCGGTGAGAGAAACATATAAACAATTTTAAGAGTCTTTAATTGGGTGAGAGCACATGCGATTATAAAAAAGCCTGAGGGGTCTTTGGGTGCCAGCGATGCTGAAAAGGAGTCTTTTAATTTGAACCTTACATAGGCTATGTGTCGCCTCCATTGAAAATCACAGATGGATTGAAAATATAGAATTATACGCAATTGATATGCCACAAACATGAACTTTTGAAAACTCCTCAAGATATAACTCACGAATACCATACAGCCAATTGATTGGCATGCGTGGTAATTAATTATGAAAACTAATGCATATTAAAACAATTGACAGGTGTGCTGATCCCGGATATGCTAATTGACTAATTGTCACTAATTACCTGCCTCCATTGGCCCAACAGATGGCCAACATACGCACACAGGTTTCGTTTCTCCAGCGTATTCTTGGTTTCTCAGTCGTGATCTTGAAGGCCCCTTTCTTAGGTCTTGGAGAAAAATAAGAAATCTCAAGCAGGTTGCTCAGTTTTGGTTTGTTTAAAAAAAACCTTCATGCTTTATTTTGGTATTAGCATACACTCTAAAATGAAAAGACTATATAGCCTAAACGGTTCAAACAGGAACGAAACTTCACTGTTTACTCTGGGAACGGGCTATACTATGTGATTAGATTTTCATTGGGGTTGAAAATATAAGTCGACTCAAGTGTGTTTTCCCTAATAGGCCTGCATCTTCAATGTTATTTGTTGTTTTTTCTTTGCCTCTTTTGAAGACTGAAACAAGTTTTCTTTTTACCTTGTGTGACGTTGAAGCAAATCTAAGATCTGTTCCACTAACGTTTACACGCTCATATGCCGTCTCCGCTCATACACCAAAAACAAAATTATCATATCTGAGCTGAGTCCGGTGCAATGAGACTGAGTGTTTCCCAAAACCAGGAGTCCGGGTCTAATTGGACTACGCGGAATAAGTCGCAATCAACGAGTTTATTGATCGCATGTAAAAGTATATTACGTTCTACACAATTGAATAGTAGCTAGGACACTCAGTCACACGGACACTATATTTCATTACACCGAGAACGGTCTCTCGTTTTTCGTGTTCGTCCCGTTTCGTTATTTGCCCCACTCTATATATGTGCGGCCATTAGTGTCAAAAAGGTGCGCCAAGACAAAGGTGTCTACAAAATTGATGAGGACACATTTTGACATAAATGGCCGCCCATACCCCTTCCTATTCAGCTACTATTCATCTTTTCAAAATCAAACTGACAAATATTATCTCTTACAAGTGCTTCTCAATAAATCTGAACTTGATTATTTCCGAATATATATAAATGGATGAAAAACTGAAATGAAAGGAAACAAGATAATTACTATCTTCATTTGAATAAGACCCTAGGGATTTGAATCAAAGCAAAGGCCTCATTTGTTGACAAGCAAACAAAGAAAGTCCTGATAATCCTGGCAGGTTTGGAGATGATAGTCCAAGGTTATTGTCAATTATATAAGACAATTCGTCATGTTGAGAGATTTTTCATAAATTAGGATTGCACATTGTCTAATCTCCAATCTTGGGTCAGTGGTTCTTGAAATGGTTCTTCAGGTGACGCTGTCACCTGAACAACCATTTCAAGAACCACTGACATAAGACAGGGAATTTTTGAGAGATTTTTCACAATCTTGTGACAAAGTATAAATTAAAAATAACATAGGCAGCCATTGCAGATATGACTTTCTTGCACTCACTCGACGAATTCAGACCGTGCCAAATTCAAGTTAACAGATTACACAGTCTTTGATTACAGGTGCAGTGACAAGGCCTACCTCATTGTGCACTTTATTAATCATGCTCGTGATAATCAGATTGCACTTGTGCAATTCAGTTAACATTGTAAGCATTTAATAAATCGAACAAACAATTTGTCATTCATATTTTTATACGGGGAAGGGGTTTAGTCCACTGCAGAGGCCGTATTCATAAAGCACACTTAAGTGCAACTTTTTTAAGAGTTTAAGAGTTAAGACAAACTCTATATAGAACTATACTTAAATGAATAAATATTCAAGGGAATCCCTTAACTCTTATAACTTTAAGGGCAACTTTTAAGAGGACATTGGAGCACCCTTAAAAGTTGCCCTTAAGTCACATGGGTATTCTATAGCATAATATTTGATATAATTTGGTTTATAGAAGAAAACACTGCAAGTGTGACTTAAGAGTGACAGTTTAATACTTGGAAATAATTTTTACAAATAATAGTTAGCATTTTTGCACTTAAAATTACAATTAAAAAGAACAAAAATCACACATTGCAATAAGCATAAATTGAGCTTTAAAGTTAAGGGTGCTTTAAAGTGTAAGTGAAACACTTAAGTTGAAGTGTTACACTTACACTTAAGTGTAAGGGAGTTTTATGAATACGGCCCCTGGAACCTATAAGCAAAATAAAATAAAAATATTGGACAATGTAAACATCCATGGTCATGATGGTAGGGGTTACATTTAAATACAATTGGGCCATGTACTCTAAATTTTTGTTTCCACTGTAAAACAGTGGCCTAAAATTAACATTGCATGTGTACTATGCTTGAGGGCTAAACAAAATAACTTCAACACCGAGTTGAGACCAAATAAAACTTAGCGCTAGATTGCACATGTTATTGAATTGCCATATACATTTGACCAAATGTTTGTTACCCGTTCATAGCTCAAATTCGATGACAAATATTTGGTGACGTCACGACCAAATGTTTGGTAGGAAAAATTTGTTTGGAGGCCGACTATGATTTGGCCCTTACCAATGCAATCACAGGACGGAGTTCTTAAATTGATATGGAGTAATGTATGGGACGAGTTCAAAATGACAGAGGGGCGGTCGGAATGGGCGATTTTGAAAGTGGTCGATATAGCGGACGATTCATCGTGTTCATGAAACAAGTTTACAGACGACTAGGAAATAGTAGGGATTTTAAACCTATTAGGCCTATATGACTATTTTGAAAATGGGCTAAATATAGAACTTAAATTTACTTAAAGCACAAGTAGGTCTGATGGTGCGTTTGTATTCCATCAAAAGGGTGGGGGGGGGGGGGGGGGGGGGGAGATGACCAAGCGGTTAGCACGGGACTCAATATAGAGGTTCTGGGAAAAACAAAACTTTACTCTTATAATTGCTCTCAGTGGTTCGGAAGTTACGTTGGTACCCTTGCTAAATATCTTATATTGGAATGATGCAATTCCATTTCATTCAAGTTCATTCTTTATTTTCATCATTGAATCATACAAAATCAAACCTTTGTCAATAATTTCCCCATGGAGTTAGATGATTTCTTTCTCCTCATGCTGTCATATGGTTGCTTGGATTTCCCATGGGGTGCTTCTTTACCTCCTCGAAACAGGTTTGCCGTTTCAAAATAGGAGGTGATCTGCCGTTTTGGCGACAAGTAGTCAATACTACAGGTTGTTCTCTGCTGTTAATGCCTCGATACGCATTCAACATAAAAAGAGGCTATGAATGTTGAAGAAAAATCAGATTAATGCGTATCTATAGAACTTTTCAACTTAACCCTTTTGAACGATAGTGCAACCCCCGGGTCTTCAGGGTGACAAGCCTTGTCCTATATAATAATTGTGCCAAAAAACTTAATAAAATAATACCAACAATCGTATGACCTATTTTTGACAGCATATGTGCAATAATTCGAAGGGCGTATGTCAGAAACGGAACGGCTGGATTATCATTATGATAAGACAACCAGTTTGAAGACTTAATGTGGATCTCTACCTGGTTGATTGCTAATGAGTGTTTCACTTTTCACAATAAGTCAGAGTATTTCGCGATTATAATCTTTCTATTCAGTGATGTGTAGGCGAAACATCACGCAAGGTAGGCTGTATTCTAGACAAAAATTTACCCGCAACTTCAAATGTAGCAATATCTCGGGCCGATTATGCAAAGGTCCAAACTCCCTTGGTTTGGACTTAATGGGAAAGTGGACGAAGCGACCATGGCAGGGGCGGATCCAGGAATTTTAAAAAAGAGGGGGCGCCATTTTTGACAGTCACGAAAAGGTGTTACTCTGAAAAAATTAGGTGTTGAAGGGTGCAGAACTGTTCTAATATATGTATTTAAAAATAATGCATTTGCTGCCGTTCTTGACACAATTATTATTAATTTTTAAGGACTAAAATCATTAAAAACGGCAGATTCTTGGCGCTCTACCAAAATAAGAGGGGCGCTCGCTGGCTGCGCCCCTCTAAATCCGCCCCTGCATGGTTATAGGACACTGGACGAAGTATATGATGAGGCTGCTGTGGATCAAGTAATGTTGGACGAAATAGAAGTGGGTGAAGTGGCAGATGGACTAAATAGCCGTTGGGCGAACTGGTTTTGGACGAAATGGATATAGGCCTATATGTACGAAGTGCATGTTTGGGCGAAAAGTGTATTAAAGACCATTCCTATAATTGGCGTATCGTGACTAATTGACATGCAGTAACGTATACAGAATCAGTCACGATTCTTCACGTTATACTTGGCCTCGCTACGAGTACCGATATCAAGATCTGCCGCCGGATTTCCCTCGGCAGCGAAATATGCCAATGAATGGTCATTATATGCGCACCGTATGCGCATATCAATAGTAAGCTCGGGAAATACGTAATTCGCTGGACGTAGGCCTGTAATGTTGCAACAGTTAAAGGCCGGATGATGTGTATACTAACTGTACCTAGATAGTAATATTCCGTCTAACAGCTGCCCAATGTCGCTCGGCCGGGTCGACGATCCAACTTGGGTTAAATGTATACTTGTACAAGGTACATACAAGGGTACAGGATAACCCTTGTCCATAGTAGGGCTTTGAGTCGATCGCGTATGACGGTCCACCTTTTATTTGGATTCCCGCCCTGCGATGTAGCCCTATACTGCTAAATTAAGTTATAAGGTGTATTTTAAAAAAAAATATTCCTTCAAAATGGTTCTATTTAAAAATGTAAACATTTTGAAAACAATAACCAAATGTTTGTAAGGTTGTTAATAACAACAACAAGTGTCATTTAATTAAACATTTCTTGTATTAACCACGCTATGCCGTCATGCGTCGTGGCAGGTTGCTAATCCGGTTTAACGTATTTAACTGGTGTTATATTGGCCTACATCCATACATCGCCTGAGAGTTTAATCTCACTTAACTAGTTCAACAGGAAATAGATTAATAACTTCCATAAACCGCGTCCAACATTGTTTTAAAACAAGTTATGATTTGTTTTAAAAAAGCATGAAATTTGATTTGAACTTGTTGCGCAAACTGTTGTTAGCGACAACACAACAAACTCTGCTCTAATGCAGAATTGCTGTACTTTGGCTCAGTCCCATTTCGAAAGCTAGTCGGCGAGCAGATTAAGTGGCAAATTCGACCGAGTCATCTGTAAAGTTTTGCGCTTAGCTCTATCAAAATGTAAAAGTCTGTCACCCTTGTCGCATCTTTGAGTTTAAGAATGCGAGCGCTTCCGTCTATGTCACTTTTTACCACTCGCTCCAATAGCCCTATGATCTGCCCATGGCCCAGACCGTCCGGGAGCCTCCGTGCTTCCAACATGTCCTAAGTTAAGTTGTTTGTACATGTTGTCATGGAAGGTATTAATGTTTTCATCACCATGCCTGTAAAAATAATCCCATTAGAAGCAAGGCATGATGGGAAGGTCCTGATATCTCCTTTTGTCCAAATGTTTGAAATGTAGAGAGTTATACAGACATCTGCGCCGTGTACCAAAACTTTAATAGGCCTGTAGCTCGGTAACTTAATTATCTCAATTTTTGTATTTCACCTTCTGATGGCCATCTACCCAGGCCTCAGCACGTGGATTCAAACATCTATTAACATATGTTACTACCTGTACACACCATTTTTGAGTCACCTTTGATTTCCTGGGACTTGTTAAATCAACTTAACCATGTTAACACATTCGTTACCAAGTGTTTCCTTTTGCCTAACCAAATTGTGTTTAAGAATATCCTGTATAACTTTAATATGTTATGCTGAGTGTCTGTTGATGGCTGGTAACTGCCGAGCATTTTGAGTCAGGTGTCGGAAAATATGAACCCCTTGTAAAGTTAAAAGATAGGGTCTAAAGAAAGTCTAAGAGAATGCATGTGTTTAGAATCCCGATCTAGAAGTGAAAATGTAACTAAAGAATTATGATAGGTTGATGTTAAGGAATTTAAGCTAATTTAGCAAGCTTCTGCTCCATGAACATTTTGAAAGGACCGTGGCATGCAGGTGAATCATGGGACAATCTACGGAGCGCACTGATCAAGAATTGTGCACCCCCGAGCTATAGATCCAGATCCTTAGACCGCTTACATGTACGCAGAGCACTGTATAAGCAGATCCGGATCGGACACTAGTACGCGGTTTACGGAGATGCGCATT
>JXSR01S001685.1:10585-22631 GCA_000969725.1 Ophiothrix spiculata
ATATCAAAAATATAATACTTGAATCATGATCTGTTTCAAATATTTTAAAGTATCAATTACCATAAGAATGAACAGGTTTCATCTGTTTTAACAACAACAACAAAAAAAACTGAGAAAAAAGATAGCTATTTTATCAACATATTTAATGATACCACCATTAGTGTATGCCTGTCATCATAGGCTTGATGAAAACTAGAAGCCATGGTTATATAAGAAGATCAAATCTTAACATTTACCCCCTAATAAGCCTCATGTTTCCTGTTTATAAGCTATGGAATATAGAATATTGCCTGACATTCAACAAGTAATACCACGTCTATTCTTTGATACTTGACATTTTCTTTATAAATCACTTTAGGTTTGATGTAAACTAGACGCCATGGTTATATAAGAAGATAAAATCTCAACATTTACCCCATAATTAAAAATTATTTTAGTATTTGCATTTGTGCTCTTACAATATCCAAAATATCAATATCCAAAATATAATATTTGAATCATGATCTGTTTCAAATATTATATTTTTAAGTATCATCTACCATAAGAATGAACAGGTTTCATCTATGGTTTCACCTGTTTTACCAAAGAAAACCGAGAAAAAAAAATTGCAATTTTATCAACACATTTAATGACACTGCCATTAGGAAAAGCATCATAGGTTTGATGAAAACTAAAAAGCGTAGTTATATAAGAAGATCAAACCTCAACATTTACCCCCTAATAAGCCTCATGTTTCCTGTTTATAAGCTATGGAATATAGAATATTGCCTGACATTCAACAAGTAATACCACGTCTATTCTTTGATACTTGATATTTTCTTTAAATCACTTCTAAGTCTGTAACACTATGTATCTTGCAGGCATCTAACATGCTTTTGAGTTCAATATCATTGACTTTTATATGAAAAGTATTGTAATTGATTTCTTTTTAAAAAGTTGTTTTGATGTATAAGAGAAATTTCTGAAACGTTCGGTTCTGTTGTGATTTTCTAGGTTTCTAGGCCCTCAGTTACAAGATTTAATAAGTTATTACAGGTCTATGGCTTTGGAAAGCATTTGTAAAAGTTTGAACATATCATAACAAAATAAAATTGGAACACTAATAAGGAAAAGATCTGATCTTTTGTTTGGGCAAGAATATATTATGTTAAATAGCTGCAATCAGTCAAAACAGCTTAACTTTGACAACTATAATTTATAGAATTGAATATTTTGGTAAGATGAGAAACACATTAAAAACTGTTATTGACCGATCAAATATTTTTGAAAAAGCTAAGTTATTCAGTTTTAGAAATTATACCTTTTTTACATAGTGCTTTTTCTTTCAGCTTTGATTTTTATTAGTTTTGAAAGTGCAAAGTACATTCTAATTGCAATTAAACTATGGAGCATGATACAATATGTGTGCATTTGGAATGTTTTTAAAGTAGCTTACTTAATTCCAAAGATGACTTTTTCCTAAGATTTAAAATAACTTAAAGGGGCAAGTTTTTTAGCTTATATGAATTGTTGACTGGTATATGTTACGATCCCCAAACTATTCTTTCAGATGTGCTTGCATTTTTGAGAAAAGTGAGAAAATGTGTTATTTTCTAATTAATGTCAGGGCCCCGGCAGTAATTAAAACACAGTAGCCTATGGGGATTTTCTGAAAACAGGTGAGGTTTTTGTGACATGAAAATCATGAATTGCACCTTTAAGAACACACACCACTAAATACGTTGCCTATACATTTCTATGTAAAACAGCCTCCAAGTCTTGTTTGATTCCTTGGCAACAAAGTAACTGGTTGCCTCAACTTTAGGGTTTATTTAAGAATTCACAAGAGTTCACAAGTTCCACATAAACAGAAATATTAGTGATAACTAATGATAAGTTAGTTAGTGATAACTGTTAACAAGTCTATTTTTCCTTCTCTTCAATTATTTATAATTACTGTCAGTGAAAGACAGTAATTACAACAAAGTAGTCTATGGGATTTTTAAATGGCTGAAAAGCTTTAACTTGAAAAGGAGTAGTCGGAATCAGGTGAAATTTTCAGCACACATGTAGGCCCCTATAATGTGCGCTTTGTTTTATTTTGCTAAAGAAGAGGTGAGATTCATTTCACAGCGAAATCATGAATTGCACTTTTAAGCCATTTCTTTAGAGAAGTTCAATGTACATTTTGACTAATACCATGTTCAGACAGAGCCAAAAAGTTGTCTTTAGTCGTATTTGAGTTATATTGAGTTCACAATTCACTTGTGTGTGATCAGTTCAAATCGACTTAAGTCGTCTTTCCAAAAATTGTTTTACATTGAATTTTCAACTTCCTAAAAAGCAAGTTAAATCACGTTAATAAGTCGATGTAACTCGACTAACAACGACAACCGACGACTTTTCGTATGTGTGAACACCTGTCGTAGTAAGTCGAGTTGAATTTGTGTTTACTTCTACAACGCATTGACCTAGAACGAGTAAAGTTCATTTCCATTCGACTTCAAAATCATAGCATGTGTGAAAAGTCGTAAGTCGAATTACTTTTCGCTACCCAAAGTCGTGTTTGAAATTAAAAATGGACTGGAAATCAATTTAAAACAACTTTTTAGTGTGTCTGAACGGGGTATTATTCTCACCTATGCTATTTTTGGTGATGTAGGTCCATAAAAGAAACCATGTGAGCAAACCACAGGTGTGTAATATCTGGACACCATGGCAGACAGGTTGTATTTGTTGATTATCTGGTTGTTCTGAGGGCATGTAATAAATAGCATGATGCAATACGATAATGTCACAGACAAGTATTGGCTGTATGGATTGAATAATATTGGTTGTCCATATGATATGACAGAGTACAATTCCAATCAACTTTATCTCAAGGAAGAAATAATAAAGTGCACATAAGAACAATATAAATAAAGGTGTGATAGATGTATTTTAGACAGTGGTATTGTTTTCAAAAAACATAAAAAACATTGTAATATTAAAATAAAATGACTAAAAAAGTTCAAAGCAATGATAAACTCTTAAATCTGTAAGAAATAATAAATAACTACTGAGACACTAAAATAACCTGGTTGGCTACTGCAAACATAAATATTTCTGTGCTCAGTAATTTTTCGCACACAGCTAATTTTGTATCATTTTGCGCGATGTAATTTTCAAGCTCGTAATTTTTTATGTTCTGCAGTACATGCATACCATTTTTCCCAATACATTTGTTTTCACACTAAGCAAACTTAGTACAGAAAGCACAAAAAATGTAGCTTTTCAATTCACTGAAAATGTATGAATCTTACACATTTCCCACATTATATTCTCAGTCAATAAACAGGTTTGTTATTGTGCAGAACCAACACAGTGAAACTCATCGCTGCAATTATTTGATTCAAATAAAAAAAACAGCAAACAACATAGGCTCAGCTAGCATTATATACACATAATATAAGGCAATACAGTTCTTCTAAATGATTTTGATACTTAGCAACTTTTGAACATTTTCTATACCAGTATTTAGCACTTATTGATTGTTCTTTTTCCTTTAGTATTTGCTTAGTTTCTTTAAACATGATTTATGCAAACTATATAGTAGGGTCTGTATCCACAAACTATAAATCTTGAAGTATGCAGCACGCAATCAGACTCTGCTATGAGACCCATAGCAGATCCCTTGTATTCTACAACATTGTGAACTAGTGGTTTTGTATTGTGTAAGAGACTAGTAGTGATTGATTAGGATTGCTTAATATCAAATAACTGCATATAAATATAGTTTGTACATGAATCATTCATGATTTTGGTATTACTTTATTACTTTTGACAAATTTTGTTGCTACCAAGTGGACAAACTGTGAACATACCTTCAGCATGAGTGGGTACTGGGGATTTATAGTGCTCTATGCCTCCCAGATTTGTAATTCCACTCAGCAGCTGCACACTTTACAGGTGTTTGCTGACCACTTTGGCCCAAGTAAGCTCCATTCCACATCAAGCATCATTTCAGGTTTCATGACAACCTCAAGGGTGCTGAACCTTGATCAGCCTACATACGCACCACCGCTGCCCAGATCAGCTCCCCGAGTTTTGTACGGGTTTCCATGAGACAATTAGCAGTTAGATCCTTGTCCAAGGGAATTTCAAGCACACTCAACTTTTGGCACCAGCAGGGTTTGAACTCAGGACCTTCTGCACCGCAAGCGAGCGCCTTACCGATTGAGCTAACTTGACTGCTATATAAGTAGCTTGTTATGACTTAAAAAGTATGGACTCATTTATTTTCACATATGGTCACATTGGTTTATGTGTGTCAGTCGGCTACTTGCAGCATGCTTCAAGTTATAGACTATATAATAAATAACTTAATGTTAACCATCGCTCAATTTTCTGTCATTCTCCTGCATGGGCCTTTCAGGTTGAATGCACCAGTATTTTGTGAGTGCATTTACTCTGCTCTATTTCACTTTTAAACTACTGACACAAAATAGGGAAAGCAAATTGGAATGTGTGAAATCGTCATACAAAACAGAGCATCATATTTGAATTCTAAATATATTCTATGTTCCACTTCCGCTTTGGTTAACACTATACTTTGAACAAAACCAAGATGTGCTGAAAGGTTTGAAACTTGATTATGTTGTAACTTAATTTTCAAATTGGAATCATTTTAATTAGAAGCTGTGATTGTAGACTGTTTTGTAAACATTCTGAATAGGTGAATGGTGTCTTTGTCTGGCTCCCACAGGTGGAATTGACACTGAAGAGAAGTGTAAAGAACACGCTTCTTTTCGAGTAAGACGTACATTAAGGGAAATCTAATTAAGTTACTTCAGTCAATCTGCAGAGTGATTGGTATTGTTTTGAATGCAGTGTAATACTAAGACTTGTGTGATAAATTGTAGGTTGGAGACTGGATGTTGATAATTCTCTCATTTGCCTCTCAGAGACAGTCAATTGATTTTTTTGGTGATTTTTGGGTCTTGTAGACTCTCTAGAATTAGCTTGCATGATGAGAGGGGTAGAACATTTAAATTATTATATGGTTTGAAAGAAGTACTTATAGTTGTCTATTTTTGTCCGAGACAATTTTTGTGCCTCAATATAGTTTTTCACTATTTTATGGAATTCAAATTTGCAAACGTTTTCCAGGAATGAGCTGTTTTTATTAATCTACTCTAAAAAAACTGATATAGTGCACATTTTTCAAATTTCTATTATGCGGCGTCTTTTTTCATTAGGCTGTGAATTGAAATTATTTTTCTTTCTGATTTTTCTAATCAGTAACATATACTGTATAGCGGTATATTTTGCTCAACATTTATTTTTGCATTTTTTGCACTCAGCTTGCCTTGCGCAAAAAATTATGTTCCGTGAAAAATGGTATGTGCACACTGCTGCATGTAAAAAATATCACAAGCGCAAAAATTTAAACGTGTTAAATGATTCAAATTTGGCTTCTGCACAAAAAGTAATGACCTCAAAAATATTGGTGTTCACAGTATATATTTTTAAATATATCTAAGCATATAAATCTGTTGCAGTTATGTTAAAGGCTGTCCAGATGTAAAAAATGATGCATACTATAATTTTAGAGTATTTTACTCTGAGACTAGCATTGTTTGTGTCAAATTCAGGAATGCGATATTTACCTAAATATAACATATTATGGAGAACAAATCATATAGAACATATATGGAAAAACAATAAGAAGCTTGTTAATTCATCTTGCACATAGTATAATTTTTCTAACTAGAAGCTAATTTCTGACAATTTAAAAACATTGATTTTATTTATTTTTAAGAATCAGAATATTTTGAGTCTCAATATTATTGACAAGTGCTAAGAGCAAGCTAGAATATCAAAAAGAACTAAATGCCACAATAAAGTAAATGTTTGTGAGCTAATTTTGCCACATTAATAAGAATAATGACAGCTCTGCTTCTCAAAATAACCGATATAGTAAAAAGTGAGACAGTTTTTTTTTTTAAATTGACTTCATGTTGGAAAATGTCAAAGTTAATACTATTTTAATAGGTTGTTGTGATAACTGCCTTACATTTCCACAATCAACTGACATGGTATATCTGCCTAACTTGATCACAATCGTCAAGGAATAGCAAACAAGTGAGAAAAGATTTGTTCTGAGGTTAACCTCAAGTAAGGATAGTGACAAAGTAGCTAGAGGGAAATGCTGCATACACTGCTTTTATTAACATTACATCCGAACTAACACTACTTGGTGCTATTTTTGTATAGGTTTAAGAATAACAACAGACACCAAACTAAAATGTTTGACAGTATAGAAGGAAATTACTGAGGTATCTATTCATTAATTTCTAAACAGACCTGAAATCAATAATGGCTACCTTATGGGCTCTCAAACCCTTTAAAGCTGGCACTAGTGAAACATATAGATGTAAGGACGCATATATGTATATTGTGTATATGGATATTGTATATATAAGGAAACATTCCTAAAAAAAGTTATTTTTTCACAAAATTCATGACTTATCAGTCATTTAATAATGGGATCCTTATATATACTTTTAATACTACACATCTTTATCTCACATTTTACAGCAAATTTCTTATAATCACATAACAAATTTGGTAAAGTCCCACCCCAAATGTTTTGCATTATCTTTACCATCAATATCAATATATAACTTATCAATGCGATGTCAAATAAATACACCCATACACCCTACTAGGCAAACCAGAAACAGGCACACAGACAACCCCTATCCCACTGCCACACATCACAAGAGTGGCATGTGTGTCATTACTAAGTATTGGCTCATCATAATACCACTTCAAATAAAGTCAATTTATTATCCATACAGATTCCACATGAACAATCAGAACTCAAAAATTAAATGATCTTATCCCCGAGCACCATTATATACATCTTATTGTAAATTGAGATTAATGAGAAATACATTTCAGAGTATTTCATTTTTTGCATTCATCACATTTAGTAAATAAATTTTCATATGAGGAGAACAATGAATATAAAATGTAGTCAATTTGAAGTTAAGTCTACAGAATCCCAAATGCAAAGCACAAGGATTAGGCCAAGAAAATATAATTGTTTGATTGGCGTAAAAAAAAATAGGGTAGGTAGGTCGGATTTTTTTTTTTTTAATAATTTTTATTTTATTTTTTAAGTCCAGTCAACCAGCAGGTCAGTCTGTGCACAAAAGCAAGGTCATAATTTCTTTCTGTGAAATGGAACTTTTGCTGACATGTTCCGAAGATTTCCGATTTTTTCCGAATGATAGTGCGCAATTTGGATAGCTTTTTCTGGAAATCTATACGCTTGATTTTATTGCTGTAAGCGGAATATGTTGATTTTGTCTTTTTTTTAAATCATTGTAATAAATAATTATTATAGCATTTTATTAAAATGGTAGAAATTAGTGTTTGAACATTGTATGTGAATTTTCCTTTTTCCTGGGATGTAAAACAAAAATCGTGGACTTGACCGTTTCCGGTAATGTTACCATTTCTAACTAACATAAATGTGCAAACAAGATATTTATTATTCATTTCACTGAAAATGAGAAGTATCCTGCTTGTTTAACACCGTCAAATTTATACCTGAAATGTAGGGTTTTCTGTTACAAGTTCGGAAATTCAAACAGGGCAAGATGCAACCACGTGCAGATTTATGTATACAGACCATGTGCCAGGAATATTCAATTGAACCACGTTTATCACCGCGCAATTTGCTGCACACTTGACTGGCTAATCACATTGGGTAGACAAAAGAGTTATTGATCGCTAACGAAGCCTTCTCCACAGAAGATTTTAAACTTCGACATTTTGCCTCTAAAAAATTGACAAACCGACCTTATTTTCGTAGATTTGACCGTTTCAAGTGTAATATCACTTTGGTTTGCCTAGAAAAGAAAATAACGTGCTTTTCAATGACCCGCTGGTTGACTGAGTCTATGTTTCACATACAAGAACACAAAATATATGGCACATATACAAAAACATCTTCACTTTTTCTGTAACACATCTTTTATTTGTCATTTTGAATGTTCTGCAAGCCATATCTTGGGCTCCCATAAATCGATTCCCATCAAATTTAGGATTTGGAGGTTTTTTACCATGCTCAAAAAAATAAAAATATCTAGGGTCGGAAGTAAAATTAGGGTAGGTCGGGTTACGCCAATCAAACAATTTTTTTTTAGGCCTTACAGAATAACCACATGGGAATTGACAAGAGCCACTGAAATCATAAGGAAATTTATTTCTCCAGAAGATATTGTACCAAACACCTACACAGTCTCAATTTCCTACACTTGAAAGCCTTCAACAGGTGAAAAAAGTAAAATGATTCAGAAGAAGATTGCTTTATTATCCCCAATACAATTCAAGCATTACCTACCTGAGGAATGAACTCAAAACTAATCCATGGTAGCAGCGAGAGCAGAGCCACATAAATCTATGGTATTGGCAAAATTTAATGACAAGACAACTGGGAACTGTGTAAGAATTGAAACAAATATGTGATATGCCACATTGAGAGGTACCTTAAGGGTTCCAATATCAAAACAAATATTTTGATCTCTAATCACCAAGATTTTAAGCTTCAAAATTACACTTTGCTTTTGGTTATTGGATGTTCGGTTGCAAAGTGCATAAATTTAAATAAAATGTGGTACCAACATCATAAAAGCCGACTACATAGAAATAAAGTGCAAAAGAGAATTATTGTGTGCTTTCCATCATGAATTACTTCCTATCGACATGTTTGTACAAGAAATTTTGAAAAGCAAGATTTCAACAATTAACTTTTATTTTGGTTCATTTCATCATTAGCTATCCACATATCTTCCAATACAAATAATGTTACAGGAAGCAATGCATGATGGGAAGAAATGCATGATGGGAATAACAAACTATCTTTCTCTTGATCTCTTGATGAGAAGAACAAAATATCTTTCTCTTCCATAGTCATGGGTTAGTAGAAGAGATAAGGATAGCAAGTAGGGACATTACTATGTTCTAAATGGACAATCCTGAGTTATCTGCTTGGTGCAAAACAAAAAACAACAACACGGTATGAATATTTTCAAATTGATTTTCATTTTGATTCATTTCATGTAAAAAGACTTTTTGAATTGTAATGTGGGTGACTTGTCATCATTAAAACAGGTCTTAAATCTCCAATTTCCACAGAAGCTTTCACCTTATACTGACATGGTATTACAAGCTCAGTAGTATTGACTTTAATAATACTGCTGACGTCCAAACAAGTATAAAACAACTTATCAAGTTTCACACAGTGATATGGTAGTTGTTATTACTCACATATACAGCTGTTGGTTCAAAGGAATAAAGCCGAAATGTGAAATAGGTTTGTCGGTTAGTTTGATGTATAATTCAGGGGATTCTAACATACTTTAGGTGTCATCCTTTTGTACTTTATGTTTGTGACTAGATTGTATTTGAACAGTGGAATCCGCTAATACAGAATTACATAATGTTCCAGGAGTTTCTATGTGTGCAGATATTTCATATAAATTGCTTTTGACAGCTATGTAGAAAATACCCGGGAGAAAATATCAAACTATTTGTTTACAGTTACTTATTTTGTATGTGGAAATTCTGTTTCATGAATCTAAATAAAAACATGTGGAATTGTTACTACTGAAATTGTGTCAATGGTATTGGTTTTATCTCCCCACAAATTTCATAGGGGAGGGGCGATACTCAGAAATACCTAAACATTAGCCAGGCACCTATAAATACATAATTTACTATTTGAGTAAACTGCAGTTCTGACAACAACGTAAATCAGCATGATTTGCCACTGCTTCTCAAGGGTAAAGTAAACCCTTCATTTTCTAAAATATACCTTGCAACTCAGCAATCAATAAGTAAATCTGTATAAAAGTATATATTTCTAGATGTGGATTTGCATGTAGAAGATGATGGTTAGGTCAGTTTTGGACCAAACTATTGATTTTGGGCCTTAGGCCTACATCTGGCCATATTTCAAAACGCCAGTCAAAAATCAATTGAGAAATTTTGAGAAATGCATTCCTAGACACGTGTTTCTAGATTCTAAAAGTGTAAGAGGTCCAACTTTAATTTTTGCAAAATGTACGAGGGTCATTCGAAAAGTTCTACCTGTTGTATAATACCTTTGGTTCTGTTAAAGGTAGCTACTTGAAAATTGACACAAATATAGCTAAGAATGTCCTCTACTCATGGTGTAACAATCATATAAATATCTTTTCTAGATTTCTGTAGGTTACCTGAAAACCACAGTAAGGTTAGGGTGCACCGGAAACGGTAAAATATATAATGACATTTCACCTGCAATTGTATGTGCAGCTTATGTATGAAAAACCATCTGTAAACCCAAAAGGTATGTAAGTTACAGAATAAATTTGATATGAAAGTGTACCTAACAGTCCAACAAGTCATTTGTCACTGATAAAGTAAACTTGTTACAGACATAAATTACCCAGAATCCCAATATTTGAAAATATGTCTTGTACCCTGTCAGGTTTACGAATATCAGCATAGTGTGTTTCTCTGTAGCCTGACTTTTCCAAGTGCGTTTTTTAGCCTGACTTTTCCACGTGCGTTTTTATGTAAAAAGCAACAGTTAAAGCTAGTACACCACATTTTTCAGTCAAAAACATGAATTTGGTTGCCTTTGGTATCTACCATGAAAACGTTTTAAAAATAAAGCTTCATAATGCCGCCATTTTGTATCTTGTTTTATTAAGGTCAATTTTTTCATAAACCTTGTCTTCGGTGATTTTAATATTATTGCTGGATGGGCTATTTGTTCCTTGTTATCCTTGTGAATGACTATTATTTGCAGTGTGCTCTTTGTTTATTTTGCTAGAGAAGAGGTGAGATTCATTTCACATCAAAATCATGAATTACACTTTCAAGCCATTTATTTAGAGAAGTTCAATGTACATTTTGACTAATTCTTGACTATGCATTTATTTGGTGATGTAGGTCCATAAAAGAAACCATGAGAACCATCTGGACACCATTGCAGACATGTTGTATTTGTTGATTATCTTGTTGTTCTGAGGGCATGTAATAAATAGCATGATGCAATACGATAATGTCACAGACAAGTATTGGCTGTATGGATTGAAGAATATTAGTTGTCCATGTGATATGACAGAGTACAATTCCAGTCAACTTTATCTCAAGGAAGGAATTATAAAGTGCACATAAGAACAATATGAATGAAGGTGTGAGAGATACATTTTAGACAATGGTATTGTTTTCAAAAAACAGAAAAAACATTGTAATATTGAAATAAAATGACGGAAAAAGTTCAAAGCAATGATAAACTCTTATATCTGTAAGAAATAATAAATAACTCCTGAGATACTAAAATAACCTGGTTGGCTACTGTAAACGTAAATATTTATGTGCTCAGTAATTTTTTGCACACAGCTAATTTTGTATCATTTTGCGCATGTAAATTTTATGCTCTTAATTTTTTAAAGTTCTGCAGTACATGCATACCATTTTCCCCCAATACATTTGTTTTCACACTAAGCAAATTTAGTGCAGAAAGCACAAAAAATGTAGCTTTTCAATTCACTGAAAATGTATGAATCTTACACATTTCTCACATATATCCTCAGTCAATTGACAGGTTTGTTATTGCGCAGAACCAACACAGTGAAACTCATTACTGCAATTATTCAATTTAAATAAAAAAACAGCAAACATAAAGGCTCAGATAGCTTTATATACACATAATATAAGGTAATACAGTTCTTGTAAACGATTTTGATACTTAACAACTGTTGAACATTTGCTATACCAGTATTTAGCACTTATTGATTTTTCTTTTTCTTTTAGTATTTGCTTAGTTTCTTCCAACATGATTTATGCAAACTATATAGTTGGGTCTGTATCCATAAGCTATAATTAGACGAGGGAATATATGGTTTGACCCAAAAAAAATTGCAACAAAAGGTTTTTTAACTGATATAGGTAGTATTTATCTTCAGTAACAACATATCAAAAATCTATAAAATCTCGACTTCCGGAAGTTGGTATTTTTCAA
>JXSR01S001685.1:36020-51321 GCA_000969725.1 Ophiothrix spiculata
ATGTCCCTGTCTTATGTTAGTGGTTCTTGAAATGGTTCTTCAGGTGACACCGTCATCTGAAGAACCATTTCAAGAACCACTGACCCAAGACTTGAGATAATAAAGTGTGCAATCAAAATTTATGACAAATGGCAGCTATTGCAGATACAACTTTCTTGCACTCACATGACGAAACAGTTCTCCAGAGAGCAAAGCAAAATAGCCAGCATTTGCAGTTATTCTTTATGGAATGCTCATATCGAACCTATTCTGCACCATGTATGAAGATTTAACCATGCCACAACTGGCAGCTGTTGCCACTCCTGCTTCTTGGATACTGGCTTTTTTGTAATTTTGTGCTTGTATTTTTGAATTGTTTGTTTCCCCTGCCTGTCTTCTGTACTCTTTCTAGAGTACAGATGCGTGCCCTGGGTTATATGTGCTTTCTTTGTTATTCTCATGTGTTTTATGATAATAAAGAATGATTGAATAAAATATCATCAAATTAACCTTCTTAGCTTTATAAGTGGGGCGATTGGTGTGCTTTTGTAATATTTTTTTGCCCTCTTCCACCTTTGCAAGGAGGCTATTTTATAAAAAAAGGGGGAGATTCACCCTCTGCTCTCTTGTACTTTGACCCCAGATTAAAAGCATCATGGAAAATCAACAGGTGTACTTTGAATCCAGCATTCAATTGGTCTGTTTGCAGATCAGATTAATGAGACCACTTTTAGTTTTGTAAGGCTGTGGAGATGATATGTGTGTGCATCAGATTTCAGTGATAGCAATGACACCAATTACACCACAAATTAAATAAGTGTTATTTTAGGAAGTTGTATATCAAAGTTATAATGAGGAGCTTGACCAACTGCAATATAGAGTTGTTCAACATAAATCAACAATGATGCATTCATCCATTTCATTTACATGTTGTCATGTAAGGATGGCTTAAGCCACTAGTGACCCAGACATTATCAAGAATTTCATTTTGATTCATTCCAATCTCTGATGGACCAAGTGTATACAGGTCTGCAGGGCAGCTGATTGATTAAGGTAACCTTAAAAAACAGAAAACCATGATCCATGTGTACAATAAAAAACTCAATCAGCTGTTATTTGAATCCAATATGTCTGTCTACATGTAAGACTATGGTCACTATACTTCGTACAAACAGTTACGAACAGTGTTTAGTCCGTTTACAAGGATCACTAGCAGTGAGCTAAGTGAGCAGTGAGGGCGTTGCTCACTGCCCATGGTCCTTCTAGACGGAACACTATTCGTAACTGTTTGTACAAAGTATTGTGACCATAGTCTTAGATTAATGAACTCGAGACCAATTCTAGGTTTTGTAACCAACACCGTAGAAACTTCAAATGATCTGTGTACAACAATGATATCAATGACATAATAGAAAAACAAATTATCACAAACCACGTCTCACACTATGATGTGTTAATTACTTGTTCATGTGACTGTCGGTTCAAAGAATATAACTTAATCTTTCCATACTATTAATTGAAGAAGAAAAATATTGAAAGTACATCACAAACTAAACATGTAAATGAAACAATGAAAATTCTTTATCAAACACAGAACATTGTTTTAAATTTTTTCAACTTAAACAAATTTCATGATAAGGTGAATTATTCAAAAGAAAGATGTTGACTATAACTATATACAAAGAAGAGTTGAAGTAAAGTCAAGGTGGATCGGACATGCAAAGTCTGAAGGATTACAGCATAGCCTTCTGAGAATAGTCTAGAGCCACTGATTTCACAAGTCAATTTATTTTCCTCGAAGACTCGATAAAATGTGTACATGTATCACTTTTGTGATCCTTTTTAATACTCTAAAGCTGGTTTCAGACTAGCCTGTCGTGTGTCGCACGACCATGCGACAGGCAAAAATTTAAAGTGCGCAAACTCGACCTTGTCGCATCAGAAAATGTTTGCGGCAAGCACGACAAGCCGATATATCGATTACCCTGTCGTGATGGTCGCAACGACACAATATTTTGAGTTGGAATAAATTCAACTTTTCTTGCGACAGACCATCGCTGCAATATGCAAATGTGTCGTGCTACAGCACGACAACTCAAAATTGCAAATGTTTGTCGTGTGCCGCATCATCGTGGTGTCGCACGACAGGCTAGTCTGAAACCACCTTAAGCATCCACCTTAATATAAAAAATCATATTCAATGAAGTTAAAAGCAGTACCCAATAAACAATAAGCAAACAAATATCACATATTTAGTTGAAAATCTTACCTGTGTATGAAAGGCAGATGTGTGTTAAATGTCAGCATTTGCATGGGCATTGAAAAAGTAAATATTATATTACTCATATAACTTAACATAGGTGAGGCACCAACATCAATAAAACCGACCTAATAGAAATTGAATATATTAAGACTTCATGTCCTTTTAAAAGCTAGTGACAAAACCCAAATGTCAGTTGCACGACAACTTCATATATTTGTTGACAGCTCTGCAAATGCACAAGAAGGTATGATATAACACTTGATTAAAAACCCACATGGTGAAATATTACTACCCAAAATAAATGCTCAGAGGTAAAGAAGGTTCACCTTTCAGACACTTTAATGTCATAACTCAAATATGGACTGTATGACTGGTTCTACGCAAATCCTGTTCAATTTGTTTAAAGTGCACAGTTGAAAAGTAAAATGAAGTTCTTTCAATAATTTCAAATTAGGACATTAGTTTTTTTAACTACACGAATATAGACACAATTTATTCCAGAGATAATTGTTTTCATCAGTTTTTTGACAAAAATTATACACATTCCTTCTACAAAACCAATGTTGTTATTCAGAAATGTGATGATCCAGTTGGACATCATTAGAGTGAGAAGTTGGATCATTGCATTTCTGAAGTACACTACAATAGTGTACAAAACTGTCGAATAATCATACACATTGGTTTTGGAGAAAGAATCTTTATTATTCTAATCATTGGTTAGATTTGGGTACAGGAAATCACAAATAAGGCAATCATGGTATTAGTATTACAAACATGGTTATTCTAAATTCAGCTTTAGAGTCATCCTGTCTTTGAAACCCTAATTCTGTAGGAGAGTTCATCTTGCACTTACATAGTACCAGATGGCTACTACTGATTTAATTAACCCTAAACCAAGAAAGAAAATAGCTTATCTCTACCTGTGCCTCTACCTCTATGTGGATACTCAGCATAATCCTTCAGTAGGATGTTGTTCTAAGGGAAAACTTGTTGCTCTTCTGCGGTGCCATAGTCGCTGTGCTTGTATACAAGGTGCAAGTAGAAACAATGGACCAAGTATGATAATATCATAGCTTGTTTTTACTTGACTCTGGATTGGGATGTGAGTGGTCGCAGGTTGGAATCCTTGGTCCAAGGTAAAAAAGGCATTAATATTTATGAATTTCCAGGGACAAGTGTGAAGTCAGTTATCAGGTTTAAACACACAATGATATGTGTGGTGCTCTGGCAAAATGAGCGGAAAGTCGCGATTTTCAAAATTGAGTTTATGGCATATTTTAATTCTCTATAATTTCAGCTTTCGAATGATATATAATATGTCATACTTTATTTCTACAATTTTCATTTAGAGATCAAAATACAAGGCAGTCCACTCAAAACCTGGCAGTAAATAATTGTTGCAAATCGATTTTAAAGTTATATTTTACTATAGTGTAAAATAGCAAAATGCGATCAATTACCCGTGAATAATTACACTTCCCGGCGTAATTGACCTTCCAAACGCCGAATATAGGTTAACACAAATGTATTTATTTGTTTTAGGTCAAGAAACGAAATTTGATCTTTTCATCATATTTTTACTTTAGCAGCCATTTATTCAAAATCTTCAATCGCGACTTTCCGCTCATTATGCCAGAACACCACTCATATGGTAGTTGTTACAACTCACATATATAGATGTTCATTCAAAGGAATTAAGCTGAAATGTAAAATAGGTTTGTAGGTTAGTTTGATGATGCATGGAATTTGAACATACTTACATTGACATTCTGTTGTACTTTGAGTTTGAGCCTTTAATAAAGAATTACATAATGTTCCATGCGTTTCTATGTGTGCAGATGTGTAAAGAAAATTGCTTATGACAACTACATACAAAATATATTACATTTTGTAACAATTACATAGTTTGAAAGTTTGCATGCGGAAACATTATTTCATGAATGTAAATAAAAACATGGAATTGCTTTGCTGAAATTGTGTCAATAGGATTGGTTTTATATCCTCATGAATTTCAAAGGGAAGGGGAGACACTCAGAAATACCTGAACATTAGCAAGGCACCCAAAAATTCATTGCTTACAATTTAAGCTAACTGATGCTCTAAGTGTTTGTACAAAGGAAGTCAGTATTTTGCAACAACTTGAGCCACAAAAAGGCCATATTAATTTAATCTGCAAATAAGGTAAATCGACCACACACTGAAAAGAAAAGGAACAAAAGATGATTTTAAAGATTATTAACCCTAACCTGATTTGAGAGAGGTTCCATTTTCTAGCTTAAGTCCAAATATGTCATAGAAAAATGAATGCAATGCATGTTTTCACTGGAATTTTAACCTAGGACCTCTCGTGCCCAAGCAAAGCACAACATTATATGGAGTCTCTGCCAATTTGGTCCCCATATGTAACCCATGTCTGTCAGACTTAGGTGCATTTTTGTGATTTTTGACAGTGAGCAAGCTTTTTCTTAAGCGGCTGCTGTGTGATTTTTACTCTATGGTTCTTGGGTTTTTGTGCCTGGTGGGACAGAAAAATTAAACCAAAGCAGCGTTATTTTTCCCAATACAGGTCTTTTCATATACAATTTTTTTTGTCTCAAGTACAAGTCTAAGATTTGTGAAGAAAATGATTGGAAAAAAAAAACCAATACAGTCATATGTAGGTCCTATCAGAATAAAATGAAACAAGTTCTTCTTATTGTTATTGATAAACTCTTAATTTCCAAATCAAAATTGGGACTAAAATTCTCCAAAATACTGGTTTCCTGGATATTTTAAAGCCCAGGAGCTGCTTCTTACATATACTTGCGCCTGGTCCATGTTCGCTTAAGAAGAAGCTTAACAGAGAGCTTTGGTGAGTTCTAGTTAGGTTAGGGTAAATGCACCACTTGTATATTACATGCTTATAATGTCATGGTGTGATACTAAATGGTCTTCTCTCCCTAACCCCTGAAACATCAAACATCACATAATAAAATGGAATGCTGTACAACTATGTTGATGCATATGTTGAATGCACTATTTCTAGCATGAAGTAAGACTTGATCTATATTATGTTTACACAGGTTTTACGCAGAGAAATTGCTTCTAAAAATGCAAATTGGAAATTGAAATCAGAATAAATTCTAATAATACAGAATGGTTGAGTTATGGTTTGGGAGGATTGAATAAATTGATGCTTCTTGCACGGTCCTTAACTAGTATCCATTTGGATCGAAGACCTTTAGTTGATGAAAATTAGCTTATTCAAAAAATATACCTGTATTCTCAAAATTAAACATTTCCCACGGCTGTTTGATGCGCTTATTTATTAACTTTTTGACAAAAAACACTATTACTAGAAATTTGGGTCCTAAAAATGTTTAAATTAGTTCTGGAATCAGGTGGTGGAACAGTCAGATTTGTTTGAATAATTTAATTTCTCGTATTTTCCTTTAAAAATGCTCATTTTAGATCAAAGAGCAACATTTTTAAACCAATATTTTGAGATTTCATTATTGGTGGCGCTGTTCACTTTTTAAAATCAATTATATGCATAATGCATAAATTAAATATTTAGTATTGAAATAAGCATGCATAAAATTTATTTTTTGTCTCCTTCACCTTACACTGTTAGAACGTTGGGCAAATAATTTACCCAACGTTATGAACAACCCTACTTCTGGGTAAATAATTACCAACGTTGCGTAAAATGTTGGCTAATTACCTAACTGTTGGGTAAAAATTGTTGCTAATTACCCAAATATTGGGTAAAATTTCTCCAACAGTTGGTTAATATTATTTACCCAACAATTGGGTTGTTCATAGTTTAACCAACGCTAAATAATTGCCCAACAGTATAACAGTGTATCCATGTGTCAAATGTCAAAATTTAGCCTCATACATTCTAAAAACCCAGAAACTAAATTTATATGAATAGCACCACCAATAATGTGCATTTGGTTAAAAATGAGCACTATTTCAATGGGCTCAAACAGCCGTGTTCCATAAGTAAATTTCAATTAAAGACATGTTCTAGTATTAAGGGACCCCTGAATTATAAATAGATTTTTTAAATTAGCAAAAAAAGGTCTAATGTCATAATTATTTTCTCTTATCAATGTAACAGCTAACTAAAGTAAGACACTATTATCTGTTGGTAAAATCTGAGATGAAGCATGCAGATCAAAATATATCTGAAGATAATGACATACATGATATGTCACTCTGAATGATTCCTCTCATGTAATACAAAAAGTACAACATTTGGAGAAAAATCCAAGCAATACTTTTACTGAGTGTTTTACGATGTAAACAAACACATAATAGACATTTTGTTACTATGATTGACAGCATTTCTGATATATGACAAGTAACCCACCTCAAAAGGAGCCAAACCAAATTGTTAGCAATTAAACAAGCTACAATTATCTGCCTGATAAATATACATAAGGATAAATAAATCATTTCCACGAATCACCCTATCAAAAGTAAAAGGATTTTTGAATAGACTATATGAATATTTGATTATGTATATCAAAAATTCAGTGCTAGCCAGATTAGACATCTGAAAATAAACCAAAAAATGCAAGAAAGGAGAGTGCAGTTTGTTGACCTTTGCTTCCTAAGTGAGGAGTTGGCTTTTATAAAGGTGCTTAGCTCTAGTGTCTATTTTTGTCCAAGATAAGAAAATACCCATACTGGTACAACTGTCATGGGTACCAGTTTCATGGCTGTGGGTACTCCTGCATTAAAGGTATGTGTTCCAATCACTTTCACTCACAAAATCAAATGGGAGAATTTGATACCACATGAAATCACATATTTTCCTCATAACCCCTGTAAATTTTCACGCCATGATATGTTTTGTTGAAGAGACATGGTCAAAATAAAGCTGAATTACCAGAATATTTTGTTAACAAAAATATCCCATAGATTTCTGTGGGTCACTCTTAGACACATTTTTGCCTAAAGCATTAATTAGGCTCAAGGTATGCAAATGAAACGTTACAATTGCTTTATGTAGATGATGAACCTTCATTCAAATGTTGAAAAAGTATATGCTAAATTTGTCACAAGATCAGAGTACCTACCTTTACCTTTAATCATTATGCTTTGGATTAAGATGCAGATTAAAAATTAAGCAAAATTGTACATTCCACATAAATATTATCAACCTAGCAGCAGCCAGGTTTACCTGCCAGTACAAATTTTGTTATTTATACCTGGAATCAAGTGATAATTCAGAAGTGAAATCAATCAGCTGTACTTCAAATCAAACATGTAATTAGAATCTACGCATATAAGCACAACAAGATAACTTTTCGTTTTGTAATCAACTCTATGATCTGTGTTTACAATGTGTTCAGTGATAGCAATGACGTAATAAAAAGCTTCCTTTTCTTATTAACATATCAGGTTTCACACTTTGATGTTTTGCTGCTCACAAATGCAGCTGTCGGTTCAAAGAATACAGCTAAAAAAAGAATGGAGTTTGTTTGTTAATTTTTCAATTACCTTTTCTATTACGCATGGGATTTAACATGCATACGATTTAATTCTTCAAGTTTGTATTGTATATTGTAATCATTATAAATTGACTTCATACAACTTGGGACTGGGAAGCGGGTATTGGATGTAGGATGCTTTTCACAAACAACATGATTCTATTCAATAAGGATGGTATACCCATAGTACCAATAATGACATTTCTGGAATTGAAAATCAATTTTAATTAATTTCAAAATATTCTCAAGCAAAGCAGCAGAATTATGCTATTGAGAGGCTGAAAATTCATGCACTTGTTACCATCAAAACCATTCATCTTAAATCAGCCCTAAATATGGCTGTTTGTTGTTTCAATTTTTTTCAGAAATTGCCAAGACCTTAATTAAGGGGTTAATATGACACCTCAATGTACTTCAATTGACTTTTAGAAGCCAAGTTACAAGTCATTAAAGCAATACTATAAAAGTTTGATCTAAATGGTTTTCAGTAAAACAGTCTAAAATGGAAGAATATGACAATCATTTTCAATTGTATTTTGCCAAAAACTTGTTTTACCACTGAACAATTGATAAAAAGCGCATGTGATTTCGTATACTAATACATGTGGAATTAAATTTGGGATTAATTAAAGAAATGACCACAGCTGAAAAAGTAAATCATTTGGAGGGTATATATATCTACCAAAAACAAACCTGATAAGCCAAGAAAATGAAAGTCATGAGTGACAGCAGGGCCGCTTCATTTTAACACTTTAAAGTATTGCTTTAGAAGTTGTCATGGGGTAAAAGGTGAAACTGAGATGAACACATTCAAGATCAGTAAACCATAGGTTTTCTGTTTATGACAAATAAATATTCTTCATATTTCCAATTACTTTATTGGAATGAAGTATTTTGAAGCAAGAATAAAACAAACTTCACCAAATTACAACCCTAATATGTATTTTCACATTTATCGCAAAAAATGTTTGGTGCTGTAAATTGATTCAACTGTGTAATGTTTGGTATATTCATAACTAGTTCATATAACAAAACAGATCCATTTCTTTTCTTGTCTGAGCAACAGTAAAGCATTAACTGTAAATTACCTAACTTTTCTACAAGCTGTGGCTGACACTGTTAATATGCCTAACCATAGCACTAACAGATATGTCTTAATAAAATTCAACATAGATGCAGACTCCACACATGATACAAACAAGACATGTCTTGGTGACTGTCTTGGTGACAAGAAAATTATTTGTTATTGGGCAATGCCTTAACATTATATTCAGTTGCAGTTGGACCCCATGAGATGGACACCATAACATTCTATTAGTGTGTACAATGATTTTGTCCTTTTTTAAATACTCTTGCAACCTGAAATGCATGTTTTAACCTATTATATGATTCATGTGCACACCAAAGTAAAGAATAAAATAACCACATGTGTCATCCTTTTCCACACTCTAAGCATCCATCTGAATACTTCCAAAACTTAATATGACAAATAATATCTTATAAAATGAAGTTGAAATCTTTTACTGTACCAATAGAAAATAAGTGAACAGATATCATATATTTAGTTAAAAATCTGATGTGTGCCTGGAAAGCAGATGTTTGTAAATGTCAGCATTTGCATGGGCATAAGAAAATAAGTATTATATTGCCTATATAACTCATACATAAATGAGGGACCGGCATCAATAAAACCAACTTAATAGAAATTGAATATGTAGGTCTTCATGTCCTTTTCAGAGCTAACAAAAACCAAAATGTCAGAACTTTGCAAGACAACTTCATGTATTTGTTGACAGTTGTACTAATGCACAACAAAGTATGAAATAACTAGGTATTCAAACACGCCACAGAGTTGTTCATCGCGAATCAACAACGATGCATCCATGCGTCTGCGTATTTTTATCGCGCGAGGGTAGCTTTAGCCACCCGAGCGTGATAAAAATATGCAGACGCATCGGATGCTGAGTTGTTGATTCGCAATGAACAACTCTGTGGCGTGTTTGAATACCTTTCAACAACGAAAATCTTCTTGAAAAACGTATGAATTAAATTTTAAATGTTTCTGAATTTAACAGATATGCCTACTCATCTTTTAAAAAATATTTAGCTTAATATCTGAAGCAAAGTGCTAATTGGTGAATCTTTTATGCTTTGACGTTATGAATTTTTCCAAGCACCGGGCTTTTTCACACTTTTTAAGTGCCTGACATGCGATGATCAGTGTATCGACTTTTGTGTACTGCGTAAACGCACTTCCGTAAACGTATTGCAGTTTTGAATTTTACGCCCATCATCATTAGTTAAGTCAGTTAACGCTCACACACGCTGCTAACCACGCACACTATCGTAACTATCATTCAGATTCAGTTACAACTTTTTAGTTGTAAATACGTTACCCTCGGTCGAAAGAAGCCGTCACAGTATAAACGCATCATTAAAGGTGAAGAAGATTCATCTTTCAAACACTTGAACGCCATTAACTGACATTTAGATTAGTGACATAATTATGATTGGTTCAAAGAAATCCCTATGCAATATTTTCAAAGATATATAAAATAATTTCTTTCTATAAGGATGAAAACTTTTGGTCACTATATAAACAGATATAAAAATTATCTGGTGGCCAATTCTTAGTAGATGTAGGTATGGATTCAAAATTCAACTAGAGAGACATCCTGTCTTTGAATCCCAAAGTCCGTTGGAGATTTCTTCTCGCAATAACATGGTATTACAAGCTCAGTAGTATTGACTTAAATAATACTGATGACGTCCAAACAAGTATAGCACAAGTTATCAGGTTTCACACAGTGATATGGTTGGCGTTATTACTCACATATACAGCTGTTAGTTCAAAGGAATAAAGCCGAAATGTGAAATAGGTTTGTCGGTTAGTTTGATGTATAATTCAGGGGATTCTAACATACTTCAGGTACGTGTCATTCATAAATACTTTTATTTCATGAATTGTAGATGATATTACAAAATGTAACCCAAAACTGAATTACATAAAGCATTTTGATTTTTCTTTTATGTTCTATTGATATATCAAACAAATTGCTTCTGACACGTATACAAAAATATACTTCTGTCTATAAAGGATTAGGTATTTGCACAAAAATGATTTTTGCTGAATGAAATTCAATATAAATATGGAGAATTGCTTTTGCTAGAAGGATGTCAACAGGCTATGTATTATATCTCTCTAATCCCGCAAGGGGGAGGGGGAACTGACATAAAACCACCTCTACTAAGCATTTTTTTCCATACACCTTTAAATGCATCTACTCTTTTTGCAACCCAGCCTTTGAAACCTATGTTACACTTTATTAACTTACACTATGAATTTACCATACTTTAATAAAATATACTTTAAACATCCTTGAGATCATAAATAAAGCACTTGCATTCCTCAATTTGCCTCGTATAAATTGAGCATTATATCATAAACACCCCTTGCCATTTATACAATGCAATGATAAAGTGTAATAATATTAAGTTCACGAAAAAGCCCGGGGGCATTACAATTTTAAAATGATAGGTATGTCCGACGCAAAGCGCCGAACTGGTGGCCTACTGAACTGATTTTGAGCAAAAATTGGGTCTTAGAAACTGATTTTAAAGGTCTAGTGAACTGAAATTTTTGCCAAAAATAGCCATCTGAGCTGAAATTTTTCACAATTTCTGATAAATTTCTTTAGTTGAAGCTAAATTGTTGTGTTTTTCTTCAAAATTGGGTGTAAAGAACTGGCTCATATTGAAAATGGGGGTCTAATTAATGAGCGGCCTGGACGCCTCAAAATGGGGGTCTTCACCGTGGACATATGTACCCTGCTCATATACTTGAGTGAGCCCCCCAGGCGAAAAAGTAGTTTAGCTAATTTTTATTGTGATGTACGTACATCACTTAATAATACATTGAAACAATTGCTGCAAAAGAAATATAAGGACAAGGAAAAACTTTGATCAAAACCTTCAAAAAAGATTTTGGGTATGAGGCTTTATTCTCTAAACATATTTACTGATGCTATACAATGAGAAAGAGCCAAAGATTTGTTTGTAAAACATTTCTTTCACATCATAGATTGCAGAAAAATCAAAAGAAATTTTAAATTTTCATAAGATCTCCTGAAAAGGCCAATTCTAGATATTCAACTATAGAGGGCAGTATTTATCGTTGTCGACAACGATAATTACAAATAAGAAAATGTCTAAATATTTTGAAATATAGGGTTTGAATTTGACAATGAAACTTTGCATGCTGTCATTATTACCACTAATACTTCAAATGATACACACATCTCAAAATGTTTGAGGAAAAGTTTGGGGATGATGCTGAACTTGTCCAATGCCCCTTTAATGTCATTGAGATAGGGGTGCAGGGAGGGGATACCATGGGTTAGGGGCACATGCAGTGCTTTAAAATTTACAAAATTGCAGCCATATATAGCAGCAATTTGTTGATTTTACTCCAGCAAACTTTGATAAATTATGTGTAATCTAATTTAACACACATTCAATTCTCTCTTTCACTCTCTTTTCTGTAATTTTGCTACATTCCTTTTCTTATCCTTATATTTTCCCAGCTGCATGCATTGATTTGGTGTGCCACTTGGGAAACGTTCCATATTTAAGTCACATTTAACATACCTATCCAATGGTTTTAAATAGGGGAAACTATTGCTTGTGCCGCCCACTCTAAAATTCCTGCGTAACCCACGGTGTTTCCTGGTATAAAATGACTATGCTATACTTCATCAAATTATTCCAGGTAAACAATATCAAAACACCTAAAACTAGGCCAATATAAAATGGTAACAGACAGACATATCTTGAAGGCAAAAGTTCAGGACAAAGATATATCACGAGATAATGGCATACTATATAGAGCACTGAAACAGCACTAAGAGAGCTTGGCATGGTTACATAATAGAAATGGTGATACCCTGACTGCTGTCCTTATTAGAATAAACGGCAACTTTGCAAAATATAACACATTTTTTAAACAAATTGCTATTGAGTATTACAATATGTGGCCCAATATATATTGAGTTATAAAGGGGTGGGTCTAAGAATTTTTTGCAATTTGACACATGGCTGTATCGCTTTATGGACAAAATTACTATCAAACTGATAATTAAAATATGGTGAAACAAAAGTTAGAGTAAATTTCGACCAATATATCACAATACGAACAAAGAAATGTACTTAGTCATAAAAATTAGTAAAAAAATTGAGTTTAAGAGAGTGAGATTTTACTCTAACATCTGTTAAAATTTTATAACAAGATAAAAATATATAAATGTGACCCGTCATATCGAAAGGTACCTTAAGGTCGGCAAAATTAACATTGATTTTTTGGTCTCATCTGAAAGATTATATTTTAAGCTTTAAAATGACACCTTGCTTTTGGTTATTGGATGTTCGATTGCAAAGTTACATCCAAATTGGTAAAAGGCATCGGTCTGATTCAAAAAACTATCGTTCTGAGAAAATCAAGTTTAAAGTTTCTGTACTGGTAAAACTTCAATGGGGAAAGGATTTTTATATCGAATTTTAAAACATTTGTCTTATGTTTGGATGTTGAAACCTGATTTATATGATAGAATACACTTCAAAGGTAACATTTCTGATGAAATAAGAAATTCGACCTTGGACGTGATTTTTGATTATGCTCAGCTTCAATGGCCCGTATCTCGTAATTTACTATGCTGGTATTAAGGTACCTTTAGATATGATGGGACACATATGTTCAGTATTATTAATTAGTGGACATAAGGGCTGGTTCAGGGTCCACTATTGTATAGAATATTTGATGTAACAAATATTTGTGTTTAAATTATTTACACCTATCAGCTAGTGCATTTTTGGATTAGAAAAGAGACTTGACAATGAAAAATCAATACCATAGAATGTATATTTTATCATAAAATAGTTATAATTACATCTATATACAGGGAACTGATTGAATAACTAATACTTTTTGGCACAAAAACATGTATAGAATACTTTATATGAAGGAAAACTATTAACTATTTAAATTTCAAAATTTAAAGTCAATTTTTGGTCAAAATTAGCAATATAACAATCTATAGCTGGAATTAGAAATGTTGACAAACTTTCCTCACAACTTAAGTACCCATTGTACCAAATTCTAAAAATTTTCCCACTCACAATTTTTGCTCCTGAAATGTTTGCCCCAGTTGTCTGGCCCAATGTTACCCCCCCCCTCATGTCACCATTGCTAAAGAAAGAATAACAAAACCATCCCTGTTAGTTTGTTAAACAAAACAATTGAAAGGTTGAGGATACTTATTTGGCTTCATACTGTCTAAAACAAATCTGTTTTTCTATGTTTAAAGAACAAGTAAAAATTCAAACAGAAAACCTACCTTGCTTGGAGTCCCAGGCGAATAGTTTCTAAACCTGTCAAGCTGCCGTATTTCTGGCACAGTCAATCTGTTTCTCTCGATCTCCTCTTTTGATATGACTGATACTTGTCCCTGAAGTTGTCGCAAACAGTGTGATTTATTTGTGTTTGTGCTGCTTGCTACCTCTGGTGACTCTTTACATTTTGAAGATTGATCATCAGTTAGTTGTGTTTTGGCAGTGCATAAATGTGCTTTGCTATCTTGGTCAGTACAAGTTGCAGCTGTTTCTGAGCTTTTGCAAAGTAAAATCAGTGTTCTCTCACTGCTCTTATCCTTTCCTACGGTGTCTCCTACTTCTATTCCTGATGAAACACAATCTCCTTGATCTGTCCGATCCACATATCCTTGAGGTTTGGGTTCACATCCTTGATAAATAGGTGGGTCTTTACTGGACGATATTTTCTTCAGGAGATCTTTTTCGATACTGTGTAAATGGTTGATAGGATCATCTGGATGGGTGAACTTCTTACCTGGAATGATACAAATATGCATAAATATTATAAAAGTGCAAAACCTGACATTTGTATTATGATATGATGATGCCAAGACAGTGTAAAGAAACATACAGGAAAGCATACTTTTTGAATTCAGAATATTCGTCACAGTTGATGCAATAATGAAATCAAATTTTTGACAGGCTGGTTCCCTATGCTGCAGAGCTTTGTAATCGGTTCATTTTGAGGTCAGAATGTTTCAAATTCTCGAATTTTGTTCATTTTTATCCAAAATCAGTCTGTAAGAATTCAAATGAAAAATTATGGTTATTAATGACATAATAACTTTGTGCTATCTTTTCATTTGGCCAAAACTGTTCCCTCAGAAAAGTACCTCTACCCAAAACAAACACCTCTAATTTAAAATGATGACCTCCAAAAACATGGTACACATATATTATTGTCTGAATATGCTAACATGCCCTACTTCTCTGAATGCGTCAAAGTGACAACAACATCCTAAACGCCGCTTATCAAGTTATATTTATAGATCAATAGCTCCAAAATATACATATTTAATACTTCAGATTCAAACAGCAAGCATATTACTCAATTTGTTATGACTTAAAATGTTAGTTTACATAAACATCATTCAACACTTGATCTTTACATCAAAAAGAATTATATATGTAATAGGAGCAATACATTATATAT
>JXSR01S001685.1:68115-86207 GCA_000969725.1 Ophiothrix spiculata
TTTAACTCGATGGCTACCTAAAGTTACATTTATTTAACACCCGGCACTAGAATGTGAAAAATCCCCCAAATTTCTTTGCCATATGCCAACAGCTCTTTCACCTGTAGAACCATTTCCAGAGTTACAGACCCAAGACTGGAGATTATACAGTGTGCAATCCAAAGTAAAGACAAATGGCAGCTATTGCAGAATGGACTTTCTTGCACTCACATGATGAGATATACATGTGCAGCACTTTTAGGTTATTCAACAGTTGTGTTCACACATGTAGAAATCCACCCCTCCCCCGTATTTACTCAGAGGAACAACTCCCAGTGTGAATCTGATACTAGCACAGCACATTTGGGCTATTCAACAGTTGTGTTCACACATATGTAGGAATCCCAAGTATTTACCCCAGGAAACAACCCCCAATGTGAATCATCAGATACTTGCACAGCACATTTGGGTTATTCTTGAGTGGTGTTCACACGTATATAGGAATCCCCCATGTTTACTCCAGGAAACAACTCCCAGTGGGAATCAGTGACTAGCATATCACATCTGGGTTATTCTAAAGTGGTGTTCACACATATGTAGGAATCCCCAGTATTTACTCCAGGAAACAACCCCCAATGTGAATCAGATACTTGCACAGTATATTTGGGTTATTCTAGAGTGGCGTTCACACATATGTAGGAATCCCCAGTATTTACTCCAGGAAACAACTCCAGTGTGAATCAAATACTAGTATAGCACATCTGGGTTATTCTAGAGTGATGTTCACACACATACGTAGGAATCCCCCATATTTACTCCAGGAAACAGCCCCAATATTAATCAGATATTTGCACAGCACATTGGGTTATTCAAGAGTGGTGTTCACACATATGTAGGAATCTCCATGTAGTCATGAAAACACATCTCTATGTGAACACAGCTAGTATGTTGACACACATTGTCATCTCTTCAATCAAATATCATGTTAATTAAGAACCTCTTGATTTGCTCTGTTTCCAAACTAAAGTCTGTCTAGACGGTGTTGACATGGTGTGGGCATATCGCTTCTACAAGCATATCACCACACTTCATTATCTAGTATAAAAAGCTTTCTCAAGACCATGTTGTAAAGTTAAGCATCTCAAAACCACTTATTGGTCTCAACCAGCATCTGATTTCAAATTGGTAATGGATCACAGAAAGTTAGGGCAAAGTACAGTATATCTTTGTTATAATTGTTGTGATTCTCGTGGAGACAAAGTATCTAAAATGATAGCAGTTGGGAACAAATTATATTTGAAATGATTTCAGTGCTGTTACTTGCTTCATTGAACTTATGACAGGTAATACAAAATCTAAACTGGCCTTTAAAAACTAATTATTGTAAAAGTAGAGAGTTTCACAAGGTTTTTATTTTTGCAAATCAATCATCAAACACAAAAATTAAACATTAACTAGACATTTCAGGTGATTTTTAAATTATGAATCAAATTGCTTCAAATGAATTTTAAATGAAAGCAGGTGATCTAAAGAATCCAAACCCGTTTGAATTTTTCAAATCAGACCTTCCGTTGCAAAGTTATGAAGGTTTTTGTATCGTTAATTTAACTAATTTTGGAGAACGCAGGATAGGGGATAAATCTTTTAGTTTCTTTATTTTCGCCAAGCAAGGTCACGGCACCAATCCAGTTACACCTCTAGTCAATACACAGAGTAATTTGGTCAATATTTTAATTGTCTGAATGGATATTACACACACAACAGGTGTTATTTTGCAGCTTTTTGCGCCCACACATGCGCGGGATATTTAAAGATGATTAGTTCCGCATGATAAAGAGCTGATCAAAATTACTTTAGGCGGAAGAACAGGCGCAGAAATTACACCCAAACAATCATTATTTTTGCCGCTTGTTGTTTATTTACATGTGATTTAACAGATATATTAAAAAAATTCTTGAGTGTGCATGGATGTCCACATAACTTGTAGACAACTGAAATTCTCTTTTCTTCACTTCAAAAAAATTGGCAAACTTTTGAAAAATCAATAACTCTGCAACCACAAATCAGAATTTTTGTCTACAAATAGGTGGCTGTGCATGGACAAAATCATCTTCCTGATAACATATTCTTAAATAAAAATGGTCTATCATATTGCGCGGAACTCAGAAAAACATCTGAAAACGTATCTAGAAACACTTTATTTCAGCATCAAAACAAAACTATCAAGCCCACTTAAAGTCATGCCTGCTTGAATATGAGCTATGGGTCAACGAGTGTGTAGTCAGTGGTGTGAAAAATCAACGTTCTCCTGCCAAGTAATGGGTAAATGAAGTATCTACATTAACAAAATATAATGCCATTCATCTAACAAACTATATTTAGACTCTCTAGGTGTGTTGAAGAAATCCGTACATGGATGTCGCTGAACAAGCTAAAATTAAACGATTCCAAAACAGAATTTTTTATAGCTGCTTCTCCACATAACATGCACCGTTTTGACGACATTACAGTAAGAATTGGCAGCACAGATGTATCACCTTCTTCTGAGGTTAAAAACCTTGGTATTATTTTTGACTCCAGTATGTCCATGTCCTCGCATATCACTACCCTGTGTCGTTCTCTTAACTTTTGTTTATGGAATATATCCAGAATACGTCTTTATATTGATCAGGACACTCGTGCAACTGCTGTGCGAGCTCTTATTTTGTCCAAACTCGATTATGGAAATGCCCTACTATCTGGCTGCAAGATTAGTGATATCACCCGGCTCCAACGTATTCAGAATAGGGCGGCTCGAATAGTATTTCAAGTTCCTCATCGTCTTAACCCATCAACCCATCTTTTAGATCGTCTCCATTGGTTGCCCATTGAGAAACATATTATCTTCAAAATTCTCTTGCACATATACAAGTCTCTGAATGATCTGTCCCCTACAGTCTGCGTTAGACACTACACGTCTTATCATCCCTAGAACCAACAGATTAATTGGTGACAGGTCATTTAGTGTGAGTGGGGCAAACCTATGGAATAATATACCGTCCTGCATAAGAGTTTCAACAACAACCAGCAGTTTTAAGAAAAATCTCAAAACACATTTGTACTGAAGTATTGTAGTCTTACTATTTTTATAAAAATGTAATACTTTGCTTTTCCAACTTTGTAAGCTCCTACGGTTTTCCACCGTAGGGGTGGGCTGTCGGTTCCCCGCTGCCAGCCACTATGTTCCTGCTTCTGCAGTAGTTTGTATAATTATCTGTGCATTCTTTGTAAAACCTTTATGAATAAGCACAGTGTGTTTAACTTAAATTGTATGCATAGGCTGTTTTGATTATATATTTTTATTTTGTTTGATTGTAAAACGCTTTGATCATATTTTTGGATTCTGCGCTATAGAAGTATCTATTATTATTATTATTATTATTATAACAATAAGGGACTAAGGTTCCTGCTTGATTTGATTTGATTTGATTTTATTCAGGAATATAACATGGCACATATATAAAACATACATTATACAGAATTAACTGAAAAATGCTACATTACAATTACAAACATCTTATAGAAAATAATACAGCACACGAGTCGACCATTCCTCGGGTAACCCAAAAAGCCTCGCAGAAGCTTATTTCCATTGGGGCCCTTAAAGTCTAAAATAAAAATTGCAAATTAAATTGAACATACATCAAAATTCACCTTGTCCAAATTACAGATGAATAAAAAATAAATTTTAGATAAAACGCACTTTGAATTGAATAAAAAGGGGCATAAAAATATATAATACATGTAATTAGAAAGACACAAATTGCACATATGGTTGAAAACCTGGAATATAAAAAAGGCCTAAAAGGACAATATGCAAAATCAAAGGTTTATTGCACAAATAAGCATGACTGCATGGTTACTTTGGTTACCTCTGAATTTGTGTGCTCAGATATTTTTTAACAGCACTTTTGAAGGTTTTGTTATTTTGAATGGCCTGTAATGAATTTGGAAGACTATTCCAGTCCTGAATTCCAGTAAAAAAGAAGGATTTTGCAGCCACACTTTTTGCCAGAGGGACTACAAATCTATGAAAACTTCCCCTGGTACGATAACGGTGGAAATCAGAAACTCTAACAAAATGCTCAGACAGATATGGGGCACTGCAGCTGTGGTAAATTTTGTGAACATGATTCAGAAGAAGCAATTTCACTCTATTTTCGACATTGAGCCAACCAATACTTGCCAGTTCTTCTTGGCCAATATGAGATTGTTTTTTTACTAATGCCAGCAAACCAAGCAGAACTGGAATAGTCAAAGTGACATTGAATCAAGGCTGAGCTCAGAAGTTTACGACATTTGTAATTCAAACAATTACCTTGTCTGTAAAGAAATTTTAGCCTTCCATTTGCCTTCTTGATAATTTTGTTAGCAATGGACTCACCAGACAAGGTTTGGTCAATGTCCAAATATTTTACAGATTTGACAGCATCAATAGCATGATCATCACACTCAATCCTGAAGTTGTTCACTTGACTGAGCTTCCGAAAAGATCCAAAGAGAATCAGCTCAGTTTTGCCTAAATGTAGCGATAACTTATTATCAACCAACCAATTACTGCAAGATTTCAAAGCATCACCAAGCACTTGAGCAATGACTTCAAGATCACTGTGAGAAAATAAGATTGTACTGTCGTCCGCATAAAGCAAGAGTTTGCAGTCAGGGTTCATACTGATGATCATGTCATTGATGTAACATAAGAAGAGTAGGGGACCAAATATGCTTCCCTGAGGAACTCCACATCTAATGGGAAGAGATGAGGAGGAAACACCATTAATGCTAACAACCTGTTGTCTTTCAGACAGATATGAAGAAAACCAATCCACCGTCCCGACTCCCATTGCTTTCAACTTCTCATAGAGGATGGAATGATTGACCGTATCAAAGGCTTTTTGGAGATCTAATAACACCATACCTGTATAAAGACCCTTTGACATTTGTAATTTGATATGATCAGTCAAATGCATGAGGCAAGAGTCGGTGGAAAAGTTCTTTCTAAAGCCAGATTGATTTTCAATAAAATATTGTTGTCACTTAAATACTTCTCAAATTGCACATAAACAGATCTTTCAAGAACTTTTGACACTACGCTCAAAATGCTCACAGGGCGATAGTTACCAACTTCTGTTTTGTTGTTTTTCTTATACAGAGGGATTACTTTTGCTTGTTTAAGATCACTTGGGACAGTACCAGTATTAATAGAAACATTAACAATGTGAGTAATTGGAATCTTTAAAATGCTGGCCCCGTCCCTAAAAACCGAGCCGGGATGTTATCTAGCCCAGTACTTTTGGAGGCATTGAGACTGGAAAGTTCTTTATAAAATATGTAACAAGTAAAGCAATATATCAGTGTATGCCAAGTTGTTGAATTCTTCAGAAGTTTGATCATTTAGCCATGTAAATCACATAAATCTAGATGGTTAATGTGAGGCAAATATTTCAATATTTTAACAAATCACGTTGAGTTGATACTTTTGATGTTGAGTTGAAATAAAAAGTCTTAGAGACATGCTTCAGTATTTAAGCACAAAAATGTGCCATTAATTTGCAATGAATGAATGATTTATGGTAAGCTTACTCACTGATTTTATGCAACAAAAATTTGGTAATTGCAAAATATAACTTGCAAAATGTCAGTCAGAACCAAAATGGTAAAAATATCTTCTCAACAAAATATAGACATTTACAGTCTCTCAGTATCTGTGATATGTTTCAAAGAATCAAAATCAATTATATTATTTTAAAGTCTCAAGTTAAAATTATTGCCTATTTTTGACCGTCTTTGTTAAGATTTTAGTCCTGCTTATACAGGGTCCGCTCACCAGACCGACGACTCGCTAGTCCGAAACGTTATTCAATAGGGAAAATGTAACCTTGAAAAAGGCTCGCTAGTCCGAAAAAAACAACTCACTAGTCCGAAGGTTCGCTAGTCCGAATATGAAAATAGGCTCGTCAGTCCGAATTTTAAAAGCAACTCGCTAGTCCGAAGGTTAAAAACAACTCGCCAGTCCGAATTTAAATAACAGCTCGCTAGTCCGAATTTCAAAATAGGCTCCCTAGTCCGAATTTCAAAATAGGCTCGCTAGTCCGATTTCTGAAATAGGTTCGCTAGTCCGAATTCTGAAAACAGCTCGCTAGTCCGAATTTTGAAAAACTGTAATAGAAATATGCACAAATTTTGTCATATTTGGACTAGCGAGCTGTTTTTAAAATTCGGACTAGCGTGCCTTTTTCAGAATTCGGACTAGCGAGCCTATTTTAAAATTCGGACTAGCGAGCCTATTTTAAAATTCGGACTAGCGAGCTGTTATTTAAATTCGGACAGGCGACCCATTTTTAACATTTGAACCAGCGAGCCTTTTTCATTTTTCGGACTGGCGAGCCTAAATTAAAATTCGGATTAGCGAGCTGTCGGACTAGCAAGCCATCGGACTAGCGAGCATTCGGACTAGCGAGTTGTCAGACTAGCGAGCTGTCCCATACATCCCCGCTTATACATCATTCCCAGTCACAGATATGAGCCTACAAATGGTACATTGACCTGCATGGTCTCAAGTTTGCTTCATCTGGTCTGCTAAAACCATTTCCTACTCTTATTCTTGTAAAATGAGAGCTGATCTTCGATAAATTCACAAAATCTAACACTTTTAACACTTTTAAAGTATTAGATACAGAATAGAAAACAACTATGGTTGATAAGCCTTTTCAAAGTAAATGTTTCTTGGAATCCATTAAAATGCATTTTGATGGATTTAGTTCTGAAATCCTCTATAATTCTCTAAATGACACTTGATCATTTATTGATGTGCCTAAAAAATAGAATTTCTTCTGAAATGTAACATGATTGAGGGATGCATCACATATCCGAATCTTTTGAGTTGCAGGGCAATCAAAGTTACAAATTCTTTTGTTTTTCACAGTTTTCAATGTTCAAAGAATTTCCATTTCTCTAAAATCAGATGACAAATGTGCCCCGTCATATCTTAAGGTACCTTAAGGGGCCTGTTAATCCCGGCCGTTTGTTCTAATGCTTTAGAACAAACGGCCGGGATTAACAGGCTGTAGTTTTTCTGCATTTTCTGATACTTCAGCATGTTACAGACAATAAAATACTACAAAACAAAACTTTTAAACTTATTTATAGGTAAAATTAAAAGATTATTTTGACATTTTACTATAAAACACACGTGGCTGTTGGCGGGAAAATACGGGCATAGATAAGCGTCCTATATTTTGCGTTTAGGTTGCGTGTTTTGATGTGCGTGCCTTTTTGCGCGGCAACAAATAATGCGTGCGCGGGTGAACGCGTTGCGTTATATTCTTGCATGAGCACATTTGTTAAAATCCTGCAATAAATTTGTCAATGTTGTAAACAAAGACCAAATAATTGAACATTGGTATTTTAGATTTCTTTCAATATTTACAAAATAGGGAGCTTGAAATTGGATCTGAAAGTTGAGCACAATACTTACCAATAATATCAATTACATAATAAGTTTTCATGTCTGATACTCAAGGTTTAGACCTCAAAATTCATTGGTGTAGGTCAAAATGTGCGATTTCTTCATTAAAACATGGGATTTCTCCTTTTCAGTTTTGATGAAAAAACATCAATTTTTCGGGAAACGTAAATAAAAAAACTAAAAAGTACAAGGAAAGCTTTTTCAACCATGATTATGAAGAGTAGATCAAAATATAGGATCGCGTTATTCATTTTTTAATTTAAGGTCCTAAAATCAAAGATATTCATTAGTTTCTATCAAAATTGATGCAGATAAATGTCGGAAACGGCACATTTAACATGGTTTTCATTATATTTCAAGAAATTCGGCTATATTTGAAAAAATAAAAAATGCGATCCTAGATAATTTTGTGCAGTTTCCAAAAAACGATATGTGATTAAATGGCAGTAACAATTTTTTTAGTTACTTTTCCCGAAAAATGTTCAAGTAAAAATCACTGTTTTTTGCTATTTTTTTCCAAATATGGTCATTTTGGAATCAAACCAATAGCATAAACAGATTCCTTGTCAAATTTCCTTTCTAGAAATGTATACTTTTCTTTACTGTAACTTAATAGTTTTTGATTTATAAGCCAAAAAATTAAGTCAAAATATAAGCCTTAACAGGCCCCTTAAGGGTACCAAAGAAGACTTTTATTTTTAGTCTTATCTGAAGGTTGAAAGTTCAAGCTTTAAAATGACACCTTGCTTTTGGTTATTGGATGTTCGGTTGCAAAGTTATATCCAAATTGGTAAAAGGAATCGGTCTGAATCGGAAAACTATAGTTCTGAGAAAATCAAGTTACAGTTTTTGTACTGAGTAAATGAATGGAGGGAGGATTTTTTTATCTTGGTTTTTAACACATTTTTCTTATGTTTTGGATGTTGGAAATACTGATTAATATGATAGAATACACTTTGGATGAAATTAGACATTTGACCTGGGACGTAATTGTTGACTATGCTCAGCTTCAATGGCCGGTATCTCATAGTGATATACTATGCAGACCTTAAGGGATCAACATGTTGCATTTGATCACATACAATTCAAATGTAATTCAAAGTTCTGCATTGAAATTTAATTAATCCTTAACAGTCTCAGATTTAACTCATGTTTCAGACACCCTCCTGATTATCATTGGATTAAACAATAGAAACAAAATACAAAATCAACAATCCAGACTGACTGCCCAAAATGGCAACATTGTCCATTTAGGTAATGCCATGTCAAAACAAGAAATACTGATTTGAAATAATATGTTGAATTCAGCAACCTTAATTATTTTTAGGTTGCAGAAATTTAACTAGTCGCCAGTTAATGTTTCTACTTCACAACTTCTTCTTTAAATTATTTAAAACATTTAAACCCTGGGATTTATAATGTTACCATAGGAAAAAATTAAAATTTTAAATTGAACGGTTTTATATAAAATATGATTTACACAAAAAAAATTATGAAATTTTATTTCAAAATTATCAACATGCATTAATTAAATCCAGATCAATTCATAATATAAACATTATTTTTATAAATAATTTGGCCAAAATTGACTAACAATGACCAACTTATTTGAATCGTAGCATTGCATTGTGGAATTGTTTTAGATATGAGATTGCCTAAATTGACACGGTTTCCATATTGGGCAGTTGGTCTGGACTGATCAATCAGGGTGTCTAATTACACAGGTCATGTATGGTTTAATAAATGACCCATGGGATCCACCATATCAGAATACAATATTACCCAGTACTCAAATATGTTTTGCAATTTCCAGCATCATATCTTATTACATATATTTCACTAAAAACAAGAAATATAAGATGGAATATTTCAAATGTCTTCATATTGAAAGTTCATAAGGATTATAGTGCCTAAGCCACAAGGGTTTTGAAATCCACCAGATCAGAGTTTTCAAGCAACCTGAGAATCATATTCCGATATTTTCTTCATGTGTTTGATACTCAGTATTACTGATGGAACTGATATCACCATATTGCTTTCATGATATATCTGATATCTTATTGCAAAAATGAACCAATATCAATCAGTTTATAACTTTTATAAGAGAGTAACAGTATTTGATTACCTGAACTAATTTAATCAAATGTCTCACATAAAAGCATTAGTTTCTGTAAAAGAATGCAAGAATTATATCAGTTCGGCGGAATTCACAATTTGGATAGGTATCCGAATTTGGATACTCCGTATCAAAATTCTGATACTCGTAAGCGAATTTGGATAAAAAACAGCTGAAATTAATATTCAGCTTCGCCTCACACCATACCGGCATGTATAAAAGTCAATAAAATTATCATCATTTGTAATCTAAATTCTAAGAAAGTTTTGGCCAAATTATTTTGCCTTCTGTGATAAGGAGCTATCAGGACATGTTTTGAAGCTGTCAAGCTGGAATTGCAAAAAATGGAAATGACATTTCCACAGATACATTTATCATAGAAGCAAGAAAGATGTTCTACATGTACTTACCAGCTTGCTCTATCAATTTGTTCCCTGTGCCACGACAGGCGTATCAGAATTCGGATACCCCTCCATATTCTAATTCTGATACGGGTATCACAATTTGGATACAAAATGTACGTGGGTATCCAAATTCGGATACGTATCCTTATTATGAGTTCCGCCGAACTGATATAAGAAAGTGATGCATGGTGCACATATTAAAGAGAATTTAAGGAGACCCAATGAGATCACTAATTGACAAAACATTAAAAATAGTACAAGTAAACTGGAAACTTAAGAATCACTTATGCTAGCATTTGGAAAATGGTAAACCCATTTGAGTGGCTCTTCAAAATCAACCTTGTAAAATTTGGCCAAATCAGTAATTTGTTATAAATGCAAAACATCAGTTTCTATGTTTTAAAATAATGACACCTTGGAAGCCAGGATTTAAGTCAACTCAGAAGCTATGATTTTAGAAATTTGAGTAATTTTTTTTACAGACCACTTTTGTATGTCCCATAATGCATCAAATTGCGCAGTTGACCATATTTTAAGTTGTTCGCATTGCGCAGAACTTATATTATAGTCGCTCGCGTAGTATGCGGTACTTTCAAGATGCATTATGGGACATATGAAAGTGGTCTATTGGCACATGCCAAATTTTTGCTCATTTACATCTTATTCATTCAAATAAATCCATTAGATAACTTCATTTATTTTGTGTTTGACTTTTCTTTTCTTTTCCATTTTTTCAATTTACAGATCCAAAACTTTAGGAATATTGAATGAACCACTTAAAAGTATAAATTTCAATTTTGAGAACAACATCAACAACAAAATGCTTTGGATTTTCCCTGTGTCTTAGTTGGTGAAATGTCCAGTTTGTGACTGGTTAACTGCAGGTGGACATACATAACTGACCAAGTGTAATTATTATGAATTCCAAAGGATTCTAACTTGGTTATAATTAAATATACTCCATATTTTTCTTCAAAAGTAAACCAGTAGTATCATAGACAACTAAATTACAAAATAAATTAGACAACTTTAATGTATTTAAACTTTCCAAATACTTAATGACAATCAAGAGACCAATGCCAGCTTTGTTCTACCTCCCTCACCAATAGTATCATTTTCACTTAAGTAAAATCTGACCATATCTACAGTGCAGGATTGATCACGCTTGCCCAACTACACAATACATAGAACGTGCCAGGACAATCAACAGGATTAATTATAGCAACAAGTACAGAAAAAGAACACTACCGAGACTGCATCCACATCTTGACCTACATTTCAGCTGAGGTGTAAGCCATATCAGGTCTATGCTATTCAGGATAAAGTGACATAAATGACTGATAACTAAGGACTTTAAGGCCAACACATCTCAACATGTAAGCAGGTATTTAGGGCTCAGTAAATGTATGTGTAACTTACACTGTTTCCAAATTAATTACCAAAACAGTGCATGATAGGCATACGTTTGGGCTCTACACGGAGATGTGTAACTTAACCTAACATAATAAAAACAATTCATATATAAGTAGTCCAGTTAATTGCATGATTAAATATTGCACAAATTTGTATTCAAAAGACATAATTTTGTCATGGTCAAATGAACTAAAATCAGGATTTGTAAAGAAATTAACCAGGTTCACAGAAGGCTTGAATCATAGTTTTTCTTTTTTTTTTCTTCTGGAAATATAAAACAAACAAAATGATTTGTTATGATATTTATGAAGTCTTGAAACCATGATCAGTAGTTTAGTGTGTATAAATTCCGTTGGATTGAAAGAAAAAGAGATGAACTGATAAAATTGTACCTGGTTTTTTTTTAAGCCGATTTCTATTGTTTTTTCTGGATTTGAAAGTATATCAAATCTGCTTTACTAAAACAATAACAAATTTATGATGTGGTGCTTTTACCAAGGTCAATGTCATCTTCAATCCCTACACAATTTTTTTTGATTCACCTAGTATATTTGAAGTAATTTAAGAAATCAGTTAAAACAATTCTGAAAAATGAAATTCATTTATATCATAACTTTTGTCATATAAAGATAAGCTTTCAAAAAACCTGAACCTGATATAAATGTGATATCTGCTGTTTAAATTATGTATGATTACTTTTTTGAATGCACTTTACCTGAACCTGGTGTTAATAAGTTTTATCTCTGGGTATGATTTGATTAATATAAGAAGTTGTCTGGGTTTACTGACAGACCCCTGTGGTGATTTTCGTATTTCACCACATTTTTTCTTACAATCTGGTATCTCTTATTACCACTAGTAAGTTTTAAAGGTACGTTAAAGTTAATGCATTCTACATTGAAGGCGAGCTATATACCATTTAGAACATCAAATATTTGTAATTACTGAATATGACACAATCACCTTGATATCAAAATATGTTACAGAACAAGGGGGAAGGAAGTTCGGGTAAGGGTTGGATTTTTTTTGCACCTCGTTCAGGAGCGATTTTTTTTCTAATGGTGGGCTCCTAAGAACTTATCTGCATATTATATGATGCTTTTACAATCTAGAAATCAAAACCTTACAAAATATTCCATAGTGTGCCTCCTCCTCATAGAAAGAGTTGGGTGTGTTTTCATGCAATATGCGGATGCCTACTCTAAGACAAAAAATTCCTACCTACTCCTTGACAAAAAATTCATAATTTCAACTATCGTTGCTTCATAAGCCAAATTACATAAACCATCTTTAGTTTGGTTTTAGTTTGGTTTATTCCATGAAATAAGATAAGGAACACCTGGTACCTAAGGCATAGCAGATGTAATGCAAAATAGTGCATTCTGAGCTGCTCTATATGGTATCATGTTGTCTTAATATGCGATATAGGTATTTCAACAACTCATTGTATCTTCTTATACGTGAGCGCGCCGTTGTTGATTTCTGATGAATCCACAGTTGATATTCAAATAAGCACGTCACGCACGGTGCAACGTACACGGAGGTGCGCTTATGCACAGTACATGTAACTCGGCGCACTGTTTATCGTGCATCGGTAACGTGCAAGGACTGGACACCTTAATGAATTTCCTTCGATTTCCAGAAGTCGAGTTATACTCCATCAACAGTTACTCAAGAGAGTAAAATGTATAAATGATATTTTTTTTTAAATGCATTTAAAGGTCAGTAAGCCCTATATTTTGTGTTGATTTTCCAATCATTATATTGAAATGAAACTGTTTTGAAGTAAGCACAAAAGATTGTGAATCTGTAAAGAAATCAACTTTGGCAAATTACATGTATTGTCACCTGTAAGGCAAAATGAAGTTTGCTGCATTTATGGCTTGTTTGACATAGACGGTCATATTTCTGTATTTTCATCTTATATTATGTTATTGAGGATTTAAAAGTTGTTTGCCACATCACTTAAACGTACAGGAATTGTTTACCAGTAGGTTACATGTCAACCCACTTCCCATTTTCCAATCTATGAAATTGAGCCATTTAGCAAATTCAGTATATTACAATCTTGATAGTACAGTGGCAAGGTTGAGTTGCTTTTGAGTGGAGGACATTTAAAAAGACTTAAAATCTTACAATATGATATATCCAGGTGGTCGATACATAAGAATTGAATCAAATTTCTCCTAGTGAATTCTACTTTAGACTATGTTTAAGGCGCAACTGTGTTATGAATACGACAGAGTTAGCGGATTCCGACAACTGTTTACGATAGAAAATATATCAGTATCAGGAAATATGAAAATAGTTTTATCCATTTTTGTTCTTCAATCAATCCTACAAAGTAAAATAATGATATTTATCAAACGAAAATTGATTGAAAATTATCATGCATATGAGAAAAATAATGCGATGTGTCTATCGGAATCCGATAGCTCTATCGGAATCATTTCACAGTCGCGCCTAAGTACCCCACATTGATATTAATAATATGAAATGTGTCAGATGACTTTCATGATGGGAATGCCTCCGAGATATAAGTTGTCTATTTTAAGACTGTAACTTTGTAGCAAAAAGGCTGAACTTTACAGTGACAGGCCTCACAGCTATATTAGATTAATTGAGCACGTTGATGAAAGTACCTCTGACATATTGCCAGAATGCAGTCATTTAAAAATGGTACTTTATTAAATGTAAGTTGCAATACATCATTATATTTAATAGAGCAATATGGTCTAAAAAGATGAATTTACTAGTATAATAATAGATAAGATGTCGGTTAATCCTCAATTGTGAGGAGATTGAATTGTATTTGAATATATACAAGTTGTCATATCATCATTCATCCTTCATAGAGAAACATTTGTAAAACCAAATCTGTGAAATTAGATATATATCAACAACTCACCATATCTCCTTACACAGGAGTGCACCATTGTTGATTTGTGATGAACTCACACATGATATTCAAATACGCGCATCACACACGGTATAGCATTCAAAGAAGTTCAACTTAAGCATATGCAAGGCCTAGTGCTTGGGAGCTGATGAAATGGCAAGGTAAAAAACATTCAGAAAACTAGCATTTTGATTTAGATTTTGCTATTTACAAAGACAGATTTCTGTTAAAGTGAAAATATAACATATTGAATTTAATTTAATTCTTGATACCTATACACAAGCTTCGAGGAAGATTTTCATTGAGGAAAGGTATTCAAACACACCACAAAGTTGTTCATCACAAATCAACAGCTCTCATCCAGTATGTCGGCATAATTTTTTTATAGCGCTTGGAAAGCTAAAGCCACTCTTGCACAATAAAAATATGTGGACGCATGGATGCATCATTGTTAATTTGTAATGAACAACTATGTAGCGTATTTAAATACCTTAAGGGCTAATGAGTTCTTAAAAAGATGTCAAGTACTATAGCATTATAACAGTTTTGAAAGTACAACAATGTAAATTTTTTGTCAACATTCTCTTTCCATTTTACATAAATAATAGTATTTAACTCTGCTTTTGCTGCAGAGGAGGCAATTAAAAAAATTCTCAAAACATGTTGATACGTGCGGCTATCAGTAAAATAATAAACAAACAAAGGCTTTGGCTTTGTAGGAAAAGAATATATAGAGGGAAAAAAACATAGCCATCATTGCAAAAGCCTACTGTTTGACCTATTTCAAGGTAAAACTTTACATAGGAAATTTTTGAGCAGACCAGTAGTATGTACATCACTGCATAGTAATGGTACCTCCACTGATTAAAACAAAGTGGATAGGTCATATTACCACTCACTTTAAGCCATCCTGTTTTCAATCTCAAATTTACAACTGAGTCTCAAGCTGTATGGTCACATTACTCTTTCAAGTTGCGTTGAAGTGTTTCCAGGTATTCTTGGTGTCACAGATCAAAGCTTGATAAAATGACCTGCATACAAGTATCATACAAGTAGAATCCTATTTAGATCATAAATTCAAAGAAAAGACTTAGTTCAGGGTAAATAGTAGCATAATTATGTCATAGTAGACATGAGTGGTATTCTTAAAAATAGTACACTTTGTAGTGATTTTTTGTTGTTGGATGACCTGTTTTGATGTAAAATGAGTAGCTCAGTGAGTGCCTTTTACACATAAAACATTATTGTTTTTGTCTGGATTATAAATCATCACCTGAGTACAAATCAAGATGGAACCCATATTTGACACATATAATTTTGAGGAAGTTAAGAACCAGCAATATAGCCTTTACTTTGACAAAAGTAGATGGAAATAAAAAAAAAAAAGGTTTTTTATATGGAATGGCAGAGCTTTAACATTTGGCTTTATTCATACTGCTGAGAACATTTGCCCCTATCTACCATGTTGGCAATGACCTTTTTAGAAAACTTCCAATATATCTCCCAACTGTATAAATTGATATACTTGGGAGTTATTTTGTTTAAAAGTAAATCCTAAATCCTTTGATAATTGTGAAACATTATTTTGAAGTTTGAAGTATTTGAGTGAGTGACAAAATATACCACTCAAAACAAAAAACTGTAAATGTAAGGAATTGTTTACTATTATAACTGCAATAAGGTTTTTTTACTAAATCACCACTTATGACAAAGACCAACAGAATGCTTGTTTGCTTGTCCTCGACAAACTGAGTCTCATAAGTCTTTGCATTTCTTTAACACAAAGTATTTGTTTGAATATTTTGCTATTTATTTCAAATTGCTGTATAGTACCAGTGTACAGCACGTCATGTTTAGCTTCAAAAAACATCAATTTAACAAGGATGTTGGTGACAAACGTTTAAAGGCCTGAAGAAGTGAAGGAAAGGTCTGAAAATGGTGCAAAAATGTCCAAAAATAGGCTGAAAATAAATGAAACGGCATAAATTTTAAAAACAGACAGGCCTGAATTCAGGCCTGGCCTGAAAACTTTTATATCCCTGATTTAACACAAGAATAACATATGTGATTGGCTAAACAGATGCTAAAATGTAAGTTACATTTGTCTAAAATCAGAATTGGTAATAATTTGTCACAATTTATCAGCCACATTGTCACGATGAAGCAAAACAGAAACTGGAAAAACGTGCCCTCTGCGTAAGATTGCACATTTCTAAATCATGTCAAGTATGATCTCTAGTTGTAGTATTGGTGGACAAGAGTCATGCAGTTTGGAGGAATTGCTTGGTTTAACAGTTACAGGTTTCTCTCGCTCAGAAAACAGCAAATCTGCAAACATGGAAACTCACCCTTACCAAACTGTGTATACCATTAGCAGGCCAACGAGTTGTGTCACCCCTTCCATGACATATTTGGACCTTTTAAGACTGAATGAAACTAAATTCAGTTAGGGTTGATGACTCGATAGGATAACGACAATTCAAGTTTGAAAAAATGTGGCATATCAATGGACCAATTGGAATCAGATCAAAGGATAGTAATGACTTTATGATGGATTTTCTTGACCATTGGTGAGTGTCATCCTTACATTAAATGATATCATGTGAAACTTTTGGAAATGAGGGTATTTATCACTTTGTGAGATGGGAAACAGTTGAATTAGATGAATGGATATGATACTTGTCATATCGAAAGGTACCTTAAGGGTCCCAAAATCAAAACTGATATTTTAGTCTCAACAGAAAGCTGAGATTTTAAGCTTTAAAATTATACTTTGGTTATTGGATGTTGGGTTGCAAAATTACATCCAAAATGATAAAAGGACCCGGCTGATTCGAAATTGAGATTTCAAGTTTTTGTACTGAGTAAAACTTGAATGGAGAGAGGATATTTATCTTGGTTTCTGTCAATTCTTATGTTTTGAATGTTGGAACCTGATTAACATGATAGAAGACACTTCAAAGGTAACTCTTCTAATGAAATTAGAAATTCAACCTCTGACGCAATTTTTGACTATGCTCAGCTTCAATGGCAAGTATCGCGTAATATAATGTGCCGACATTAAGGTACCTATTAAATTGGTTAAATACAGTTACTTATATTAACCTATAATTCAAAATCAATAGTTCCAACATCAAACCCATTTTCCTTGGTCATGTCACACATCTGAAACAAAAAGGAAAATCTCTAGAGATAGCCATTTTTACACACCTTATATAGAATTTTATGAACCGTTTAGCTTTAAAATTCTAATGATAACAGAATTAGTAGCAAAATCGAAAGCCATTAGACTGAATCAATTAATGTGTTTTTAGTTTTGCTGAAAATATCCTTTCTGTAATTAGGTCTGTTTATTTTCAATTAAATCAGAAATCTTTCATGTTTTAACTGTCAGCAATCAATAATTTGCAATAAATGTAAAGATACTGAAAACATCAAATGGAGCTCTATAACTTTTTATTCTTATTTGCTAAATCAGAATACATAGGTAAGTGACCTGATTCTTTACTTAACACTTAAGTGCATAAGGTGTTTAAGGCCTTGTATCCATAGGCTGTTCTCTAGTGCCATATTCCCGCAATTATGCCCATTTGTCACAGGCTGCAGACAATTAACTTTCATTTTGCTTAGAGACCGTATCAGTGACCTTGTGAAAGCTTGTGTAAAGCATTATGTTTCCTGTGTGTTTCCCATGACAATTAGGGATAATTGCGGGCATATGGCACCAGGGAACAGCCTATGGATACAGGGCCTTAGAATCCTGTTAGTGCACAAGGG
>JXSR01S001686.1:21226-33879 GCA_000969725.1 Ophiothrix spiculata
GACCGAAAAATTGAAAAATTTCACTTTTAAATGGCCACAGAACTTAGCATAAAAAAATTATATCAACGAGTTTGCTCCAAATGACTTCAAAGTAAAAATTCTCTGACATGTTAGCGATTTTTTTATTGTGCTTTTCACAGATGATGGGTAATATATTTACAAATAGTTCATAAAAGTGGTAGGAAATTCCAGAGACGTCTATGGAAATTCTATCGTTAGGATTTCTTTTAATGCAATAATTTGTTTGGTAACGTCTGGTAACGTTTGTGACATTTTGGTGTAACTTTTTGGTAACGTTTGTGACATTTTTGAATGAAAACATGTGCTCATTCATGCACGGATAGATAAGATTTAAAATTTCTGATTAGAAAATACTTTTCACGTACCGTAAACCGGGGTCTTTGAACGCTTTTTTCAGCTTTTGCCATTTTTTTTTATTTTCAACATATAAAAATTTCTGATATTTTGCTTTCAAAATACCTTCTGGGGCATGGTCTTTCTCATGTTACATTTGTATAGAACTAGATGTTATGTTGAATACATATTTTTAAATTTTTAAGTACTGTTCAAAGTCACCCCGGCATGGGGTGGCTTTGAACAGGACACGAGTCCTGGAACAGTGTGAGATAAATACATTCCTAGAACTAGAAAATATCATTATCCCACAGAAATATAATTGTTTTGATCACAAAAATACAAAAATGGGTGATAATGCAAACACAGCGCCCCAGACTTGGAAATGAAGCTGTAAGCAACAATCAAGGGTACTGGTTACCCTGCTAAATGCCTGTATTTATAGGCCCTATTATATGGGAGATATAGAATCATAGGATATAGAGATATAGGATATAGAGAATAAGAAAGAAATTTACAAAATTATTTTCATTCATTATTGTAAACTATTATATTCCTGATCCAACCATATTAATTTCATTGGATCAGTGTTACCATGGTAACCATTGAGATTTTTCCCACCTATGAAAATTGCTATAAATTTGGCAACACATTTCTAAGGTTATAACAAACAACTGGCAACACCTACGGTAGTGTCTCTAAGTTGTAACATTGCTTATAGTATCCCCTTTTCAATCATTAATTTAAAAAAATTATATCATCAAGGATAAGTGAGATAATGGCTGATTAATTTGACCGACTCAAAGTGTTCAGAGTCCCCGGTGTTCAAAGTCACCCCGGTTACGGTACCGAGTAACAAACGCATGAGTGAAAAAACTACTCATATGGTCGAATAAAAAAGCTGATTTCTTGCTTGAAATCAAAAAAGGTTTAGTTTTCACTGGAATGAGCCAAATGAGATGCACATTTGACAGTTACATGCAGGCTATTTCCTTTTTGTCAAAGAGGGCGCTGTCTACTTATTTTTCTATTTTTTTTTATTCAGCCAAGCTGTATCAGGCGGCAAGCTGACATTTCAATCGTACTAATCATTGCAATGTATTTAGGAAAGAAGCTTAAGTAAATTCAAGTTAAATATAAACTTACCACGTGACAGGAAATTGTGCTTTATCATCAGTTACAAGATGATTTCCGTGTTCAAATCACACCCGGAATTTGCAGGCTTGTAATGTTGGTAGATATAACCCCTAAGGTTCTATATTTTGGCCATTTCGTTACAAGCTGTTACATATACAGAGCCTGAAACTAGTAGCTACTAGTATAGACCGCAATGGAAAGTGAAAATAAGAATGACGTTGCTTCAATTATACAACAGGAAATTAATTTGGCACGAAGGCTACTTTATTAAGCTTGGGTGCTATCATTAACACAGGACGGACGTGCAAAGGTTAATAGCAGACTAATTTCAGCACATGACAAAATATATAGAAACAACCAGAGGGGAAAAACAATCCGAGCTTGAACATGTTGAATGTGATTGCGAAAACAAAAACTAATCCGAGCTTGAACATGTTAAATGTGATTGCGATAATATTTGTTTATGATCTCATCGTAAAATTATGACTTGGAGCCCTTGTAACCTTAATCTTGAAGAAAATAAGAAATGCTGGGATATAAAATGTTTCAAGTATACCGTATGTCTCTGTTTACAAAAAATGAAGAAGAGTTTATTTTTGAATCAGTAAAGAGACCGGGCCACTTACTTTAACATATTATCACTGTGCTTTCAGCAAGCTTTTACAAATCACAATCAATATGCCCCTGGAGAAATCGAGTACAATTCTAGTACAATCATTCGAGTGCAGTTTAAGTACAATTCTAGTACAAAACAAACACCAGAATTGTACTTAAAGTGTACTCGAATGATGTTCCAAATGTGTACATTCCAATATTGTACTAGAATTGAACTTGATTTCTTCCAGGAGCAGATGCTTATATTGGAACCAACCATCACAGATAATTATTTTAGCTGATTTCAACTAAACCGTACCGTTGCCAAATTCAAAATAATTCAATATATGTTACATAGTTTTAAATGAAGGGCTACCCTTCTAGCTCCTTTTAACAGAGATTCGAGTATTTTCCAGCACATATAAAACCATGACTTCTCCATATGCCTGCTCCATATATTTAGCTAAAATCATACAAGCCATGTATGCCAATTCTAAACGGAATGTTTGAAAAACAGCAAATCCTTAACACACACAAACCAGGCTCGGGCTCTCCAAGAACATACAGATATCATGAGATGTATATTCAAGGAATGAATGAATGAGCATAAGCAAAATAAATGGTGAACTGGTACAATGATATTTTTTGATATCGTCTTTCAGTAAATCAATGTTAAAATCGCCCATAAATGTATTAGTATTTAAAATAGATGAAATATTTAACTTGTCAACAATTAAATTAGTGGCTGTAAATTTCACCGACAACGAATGTTTTTGCATTCACGATCACTCTTTCGATTCAAAAGGCACTGTAATAAAACAAGCGACTAGCTGTTTTAACTTATTAAAGGTGTGTATTTCTATTACTTTTTCGACTTTTTCACTTTCCTAAATCAAATTGGAGATTTTGATTACACATGCTCAAAAAAACTCACATTTTTCTCAATATCCCTGTCAATATTCATGACCGTATTATGTTTCGTTTAGGGAATATCGTCAAAATAGTGGTCCCGGTGTAGTGACTCTAAAGATGATCAAAGTTATTTTGTAATCATCAAAATCGTTTTTTCTTTTTCTTTAATTTTAATTTTGCTTGTCCAAAGAGTCCGTACAAGTGTGTCTATCCCGAGTCCGCCTTTGAGTTGCCACCAGAGTCTTTCTCCCCATCACTCTTAGAACATGTAGATGCATCTTGTTTTTCTGGTGTGGCAGTTGTGTCTTGTTTCTTGGTGACGTCCGATATAGGCGGCTTGTTCTGTACGCGAGCAGCCACGACCTCTGCCTCATTTACCAAATCATCAATTTCTGCCATCGACGAACCTCTTGGTGCTGCGGCGCCCATTTTATACATGTAGAGCTCGGGAAAGACTGGGATAATAGGGGTAGAAATTTAGACAATTATCAAAAAGGTACATTTAAAAAAAAATCATTCTTATTTTAACCTTAAAGACGTTGTATAATAAAATAAAATTTACCAGGTTTCAATGAGCACGGGCCACGGGGGTATAAATCATTAAAACCCAATCAAAGGTTTGAGTTCCTTTGATTGGTCGTGATTGGGTTCCTTGGTAGAACCAAAAAAGGTTAAGAAAAGGTTCTTTAGCCCTAAAATGGTTCCTTCAGCTTCAAGAACCCTTTTTTGAACTTAGACCAGTGAACCCTCAAAGGTTCTTGGTAAAACAGAAAAAAATGTTTTTAGTGAAGGTAAAACATGTGTAAATACTTTAGAGGACCAACCTTTTCTTCTCTTCCCTACATTTGCAGATTATGTGAAGACTGAAAGTAAATTAGGCCTTGAAGGCCTACTTGCATTTTCAAAGGTTCTACAAAGAACCATCAAAGAACCATGAAAGGTTCTTGTCAGAACCTTTTAAGCCGAAATGGTTCTATATAGATGACAAAAAAGGGTTCTTAACAGCACCTTTTTTTCTGAGAGTGTGGCAGTTTTCTTTGATGTTGATTCAAGTTGCAAGATACTTCCAATATTGTTGACGCAAATAATTATGAAACTCTTTAATTTTCGAAAGACCAAACTCTATGGCCAGCATAATTTCACGAACGTTAGGCTTACTCCAGGAATAATCAGTCATTTTTGAAATAGAGATACAGTCCTGAACTACCATTTGATTTTCTGGGAGGCAAGAATTTTTTTTGGAAACATTTTCGAGACAAGTTTTTTTTTCTTTACTTCCATGAAGCAAGATTTTTGTTTTAGTCACAAATCTAAAAATTTCCGGGGGCTTCGCCCCCGATCCCCTATATATAATAGTAAGCAAGGCCAAAATAAAAAAACAAGTTTGTTTCTGGTAACATGCTTGAAAAGTACAATGCGATACGCGCTTTTTTATTTTTTACTTTTCGAAAATGCAATGCGATATGCTATTTTTCTTTTTTTTCTTTCTTTCTTTCTTTTTTTATTTTTACAATAATGCAGAAAGAAAAACATATTAAAACAATTATGCTCTTGGTTTCTGGTTTCTTATATTATATATTAATATCATTATTAACCATAAAAGCTTTGTGTATAGCCGCCCTTGGTTTCTCTTTCATGTTCAATAATACAACATGCAACTTGTTTTGTTGCATCTTTACTTACTAACATTCAGTTTTAGTTTTAATGTTTAGAGTTGAAATGCATGTTATACCACTCAACTGATGAGGTGATGGGTTTAAGGTGGTCTGGTGGCTTGAGTAGGCTCGAACAAGATCAAATGTAGATGGAGATTGTGATCCTTGTCTAACGGTCGTGAATTCATGTCTGAGCTCCTTGCCTCGAACTAAATACGCAGGGCATATATTCAGTCAGTGAGAATACAATATTTATATGTAAACTACAGTGCACTCTTAGAAGGCCGGGATCAAATATACGAGTAGTTTTCCGGATCATTTTATTTTGATCCTTTAAGGATCACTTTTGATCCTTTTTCGGATTGGCGCAGCGGTAGTTACCTCGCCTTGCCCCAATGAGGTCCCGGGTTCGAGTCCCATGCCCGGCGCTTTATGTGCATTTGGTTTTCAGTCCATGCTCGCTTCCGCAGGTTTTTCTCAGGGTGCTCCGGTCTTCCTCCTGCATTCAAAACTGAATTTAAAAAACATCTTGGAGCCCTGTTAAAGATAAGCTTCTTTCAGCTTACTTGGTACCAAGTACCAAGTTGGGTTTCTTTGGCGAAAGCCTAAACAAGGTGATTTTGAATATATACAAATGGATCAAATTCACCAGGATCATTTTTGATCCGGTTTTAGGATCATTTTATTTAGATCCTTTTTGATTACAATATCAAAGTTTTGATCCGTATTTCTGGATTTCTTTGATACGGAAAGGATGAGCTCATATTTGATACCGCGTTTGGATCTAATGTGATCTTTAGTTTCATATTTGAGTACACCCCATATCCACTACATAGCCGGGAATGTATAAATACGATGATTTCACCACACTTGACAGCTGAGTGTCCCGTGACCGAATGGTTAGAGCGTTGGTCTCGTAATAACATGTACATGCGGCATGGGTTCAAGCCCTGCTAGGGTCACTTCAGTGTGGTGTTTTTAGGCAGATCTTTTTTATAAGAAATATTTGATCCTTTTTTCGGATCAAGAATTGAGATCCTTTAAGCTCATATTTGATACCTAAAAGGATCAAAATTGATCCTTTTTGTCTCATATTTGATCCTTCCTTTCTAAGAGTGTAATGTACAACAACGTAAAAAAGGTCGCAAGTCTCCAGTGAGCTTTTTTACAGAATTGTTTTTATTTATCAAAAATTAAGATTTTTTTATACGAAATAAGAAAAAAAAATAATGCGGGAAATATGTACCTTTACAGAAACGCGCGTGGGTTACCAGAAACAAACTTGTTTCTTTTTTTGGCCTAATAAGGTTTTTTTTGCTTAGTGCATGAGTCAAGTTATTTTTTTCTCAAGCAGTGAGTCAAATTATTTTTTTCTCTATAGTGAGTCAAGTTTTTTTTTTCAGCCCCCCTCCCCCACCTGGAAGTATTATAATGGTGCGTCCCTAAATTGGATTTTATAAAGCCTTGGATATATCTATTATAGCCTCTGGAATAACTCTATATTCTCCCTCTGTGATGAATAACAAATGATGGTGCCAATCCAAGAAAAGAAGATATTCCTAGAATCCTAGAATAAAGTTATTCCCCTTTTGTGAATACAGGCCAAAATTATAGCCTAATCTTAACTAGAATATTTACCTAAATTAATGATAATCATCTACGTAATTTTGATGCAATCCACTATTATCCAATCCAATCCCTGAACTCCATTTTCAATTGTTATTAGCCAACTGTTCCCTCACACATACCTTTCTTAAAAAGAATCCTTCGTGTTTAACATCAAGATTTTTCTGCAGTCCCGCAGTCAGTATAAGCTGTATAGTATGAGATTTGTTAGTTGTTTGTGCACTTCCTCTTGATCTTATGATCACGGGGACAAACATGACAAAAGTTGGGAGCGCAGCTGCTGTCAGTTGTAATATAACATTTTAGTGATTTAAAATTTGGCAACACTTGAAAGGATTCAACGGCGGATACAAAGTTACACAGTTCTATTTCCGTCCGCAACATGTGTTCCAGGTCCACATCTGCTCATTTATATTGAGCGGCTATTCCAGGGGGTTCTTGATTTCAAGTTGGACGGGTATGTGCCACGCATAACAACCGTTTTCTATACCTAAAAAGGTGTGATTTTCCCGAAAAAACTTAAGGCAATACCTAAATTGGTGAAATTATATAGGCCTACTCCGAAACCGTTGAGGGTCCATTTAAGCGTGTCAGGCCATTAAGGGGTCAAATGTCCACTATGCCATTTAGGGATCAATTTTAATGTGACATGTAGGTCTATGGGTATGATTTTGAATATGTTACGCCATTAAGGATTGCCTGTAGTCTGTGGGAAAAAAGAAAAAGTGCAAAATGGAGTGTGCACAATTGTCATGATTGTTCTTGATTAATTCTTGGTCTTTGAGACCCATAGATTCCAGAACTGAATGATGCAAAAACCGCACCATTGAGCATTTTGAGAAATCCAAGATAAAACAAAATGGCTACCAAAAAAGGGGTGATATTTCAAAATTGGTCAAATTTTGTTCAAAACCACACCAACATGTTCCTCTCATCACTAGGAAGCAGACAAAGTATACTTTTACCTATGTCTGAAATATGGTTCTGGGGTTACAGCCAAAAATGTGAAAGGTCATATTAGAGGTCACGGATCTGGCCCTATGGGAGTCCAAAATTTCAAAAGTATCCGATTTTGTTCAAACTGGTCTCAAACTGTTCCTCTTGCAAAAGTGTCTACACAATGTTTGACGTGCGTCAGGTCAATTGTTGCCATGGTAGCAGGCAAAAACGTGCCTGTACCGCAAAGTTTTCCTTGACCTGTAACACTAGCAATAACTGATCTGATGCACTTTAAACTATTACTTTGTGCAGACAGTTTTGCAAGACGAATAGTTTGAGACAATTCTGGACAAAATCGGAGACTTTTGAAATTTTGGACTCCCATAGGGCCAGTTCCGTGACCTCTGATGTGACCTTTTACGTTTTTGGCTATAACTCCAGAATTATATTTCAGACATAGGTAAAAGCATACTTTTTCTGCTTCCTTGTGATGACAGGAACATGTTGGTGTGGTTTTTAACAAAATTTGACCAAGGATGCTGACGAGCATGCATACCACTTTTTCTTCGAGCGGCCCCGGGCAAATCATGGCTGCGAAATGGGATCACCGGTTAGTCCAATCATCGCGAACCGTATGTAAGATTTTTAATTGAAACCTTAACAAACAAAGGCCGCGAACGGTGAAATATTGTTATCACACCCTCAAATCAGTCCACCATTGCTGAACACCTGAAAACCACTGGCCACGAACTTGATAATGCTAACATCAAGATTTTATGCCGTGAGGACAAGTTAATATCCGAAGGTTCGCTAGTCCTATTTTCGCTAGCTAGGCCGATATTTTCCTATACTTGAGGATTCGCCAGTTGAGGATTCGCCAGTCCAAATTTGAAAAAAGGTCCGTCAGTCTTAAAAAACCTTATATATCATTTTCGACTAGCGAAAATGTAACATAAAAACTCTTTCTTCGTAGTTTAATGCAGTTTTATTCAAGAAAATGTGGTATGGTTATGCAATTTAATTGTCTTTTAAATGAAAAAACTTCCAAGACAATCGAACCATTATTATAAGATCTATGGTTCAAAGCCGAGTCAACGGGGGCGGTGGTGGAGGAAAAGACGGTGGCGGAAAACATTGTTGACTTGTACACTACTCTCAATTTTGGGCCAATCAAAATTCCCTGACTTTTCCCTGATTGAGGCATATTTTATCAGATTTCCTGACTGGAAAAAGTAAATAATTTTCCCCGATAGGCTGGGAACCCTGAAACTGCTTCAACCTTGAGGGGAACACATGTGTCACTCAGCATGCTCAGTGGCGTAGCCAGAAGGGGGCAAAGGGGGGCAAAACTTGCCTCTTCTTGCCCCCCTGAAAAAATCAAGAAAAGTATAGATGAAATTGAAATTACATAGTACTCTCTCCTTTTTTATATATAGCATGCTCCAAAATGGTTTATTTTTTCACTCCAGTGCCCTCAGTTCATACTAAATTACTATCGTTTTTGTAATTGTAACAAAAAAGTTTCGTGCTCTTCGCGCGAAGGTTAAAAATCATAGCAGCTTAGCGCTGATGTTGCAAAATTTGCTTCTAAAAAGGACTATAACTCCTTTAAAAAAAGACCAAAAATGTAATTTTTTTGTTTAAGAAGCTACGGTAAGAAAAATTGGGGTGTACCATTTTGTGTCTACTCATTTAGGCAGTTTCCCCCCTTGAAAATATCTTTGTCCCGCCTTGATAAAAAAATGTCTGGCTACGCCAACATTTAGCCTCTGGTGTCACTATTCTTAAACAAGATTGAATGAATGAATTACCCCTGTAAATCTATGAATTACTCTCATCTTTCCAAACCAAATTGTCATTTTCAAGGTGATGAATTAAAGATTAGAAAAACGTCTTGTCACCAGATATTGAAATAGGAACACAGCAACGCATTGTCTGAAGCCCGGGGGGGGGGGGGGGGGGCTACATAGGGATTATGGGGACGTGCCGCAAATTCGGGTAGCGAAATCAGGCTTTCTTGTATTTCAATCGGTCCTTTTTCTTCACAAAATTTGGTATTTTGATGGGTTTTCTTTTAAAAAATTTCAGAAGTTTGTGCCAAATGCAGCAAATTTGGGACATTTCTTCTCAAAATGTTAGAAAATTTTGTCGAAAAAGAGTAAATTTAGACAGAAAAAATTAGATTTTCGATTAAATTTGGCTCAAAATTTAGAAGATTTGGTATATGGTTGGGTCAATTTTTTTAAAAAAATTGGTATTTGGATGGTATATGGGTGGCTTTCCAAATTTCCCAGAGGCACGGCCCTACCCAAACCAAATTTGAGTACCCCCCCCCCCCTGGGTCTGAAGGGCCTCTCTAAGCTTCTGTTCTGTGATAAAATAAGGCCTCGAAACGTAAGAATAACGAACTAATAACGTACACTGGTTTGGTCATTGAAATACATGTAATCGATTACCAAACCAGTGTACGTTATTAGTATGTTATTCCAACGAGATATTAATATCTCGTTGGTTATTCCCACGGTACAGTGATGTGTGACATGGCAAAATTTGGTATTTTGATGTGTTTTCTTTTAAAAAGTGTAGATTTGTTTGCATATGCAAAAGTACACAACCTGAATAATGATCAGTCAGAGGACTATAAAGCTGCGATCACATAGAAGTATACGGTATTCCATAAAGTAGTAATGCTATTCGATGGCTCTATGTTATACAGGCACGGCGAGCTATTCGGTTTATTCAAATAGTGCCCTCTTTTGTGATGACCAGGTAACAAATCGAATTAATGTGTTCAATAATAATAATAATAATATCGGCATTTATATTGCGCCGTTTCCAGTGGATACAAAGCGCTGGCCATTATTATTACGCCGTAACAAGGGAATCGTCAGAACCATTTCGCCTTAAACTAGGCCATTTGCGACCAATGACCAAAGGCGCAGACCTATCAGCACTTAGGTTGTGATATTCCCCCCTAAACAGCTCCCCAATACACTCGGGACGACGAGGCAAGTGATTTGCCCAGGTTCACAACACGTTGGCACTAGCGGGGCTCGAACTCACAATCTTCCGATCATGAGTCCTGCACTGTTCCGCTAGACCACACGCACCCAATTAAATCTATACAAATGCCCAAATAAAATCGTGCACCCAAGTAGTATAGTTTTATGTGATCGCATCCCTATCCCCACTACGCCAGTAACAAACAAGCAATGAATCAAATCATAAAACATTTTTTTCCCAAATAATAATTTATTCCCAGGTTTCTTCTTTTATTCATTTCTTTGACTTCAGTAACCCATGTTTTTAAATATATCGAAATCGTCTAAATTATGATACTTTAAACCTCAAAATACATTGTTTACTATGATAATTAAAATCTAAAACCCTTCTTCAGTTAAAGTTACTGTCCTTTTTTAATGCTTTCTGATGTAAAAAAAATTATATTTGTTTCATGATATTAATATCTAGCATAACAGGAATTTTATATGACAAGTGGGACTCATACAGAAAACAGGTCATTTTAATAAAACTCGAACACTTTCTTGGTTTACATGTATTTCAATTGAATTGACTCATTAGTCAAAAAAGAAATTAGCACCTTACAGAAACTCATCGTTATTTCTTGTGGTACATAACACAGATCACGCATCTTTAAGTTCGAAGCAGTGGAGCCACTTCGGGACTGACAAATCTGTTAAATTAATATATTTCTGCACTCAAACAGTTCAACAATTCTATTTCTGAAGCATTATCAAAGTATTTGTAGCCATATCTGGGACATTTTTTTATGAAATAAAGCAACGGTAAAGACGATGTATAGTCAGATAATCAGCAGTTGAATTCAGGCCTGGTCAAATTGGACGAGTGGATTCGGTACCCCACAATACACATTTTCAATTCAACTGTCATATATTTGCTCCACTCTGACAAATAATTCCTAGCTTCATCATAAATGAAATGTTCATTCAATACAACTAAAAAGTCTCATGTCAGATGTATTTTCCAAGTAAATTTGTCAAATTGGGATTTTTCAGATGCAAATAACAGTACTAGTACTTTCAGTGATATTTATATTTTCATAAATTCAAATGGTATTTTGGTTTGATAGATTCATATAAGAACATAAATTTAGAGGAGATACAAGACGTAAGTCTTTGTGCCATTTGAACTCCAGCATGAGGATGAAATTTGGTGTATTCGGGTTTCTGCCATTGAAAACAGGCATGCACGCTTTGCGTTCAGTTCACCTATTATTATTTGCACAGCTCATCTGTACATGCAACCGGATCTCTACACCCGGAGTTGATTTTAGTGGGAACCTAGTGTACCCGAATACCCAAGATTTGATCTCCATGGCTGGCGATGCCATTTATCGCGCCAGCATACAGAGTCTGGTAACTTCCCTTATATCTAGGATTAAGAGAAACCTTCGAATTCGGTATCAACCCAATTCAACATACAATGTCATTTTTCATGCTTGTAAATATATTGAAGTTAGTAAAATGTTGATCTATATTCAGTTATTCTCTCGCTAGTTATATGATCATTACCATTTACAACTAATAAAAATATCATATCTATGAGAAAAACTTTGTAGCTGTCCATGACAAAACAGATGTAACATTCATCAAGAACCTTTAGGCAAAATAAACATTTATTGGAGAATGTAAACAAAAATCCAGGGTAGGAGTTGCATTAACAAACAATGGGACCCTGCACTCTGGATTTGTGTTTACATTGTCCAATAAATTATTGCTTGGCCTAATAATCTGTTACATGATCAAGGGGAATGGAGACAGAAAATTCTTTCATTTTTATTTCTCATTGCAAACTTGTTGGATCTCTGGAACAAATTATGATTGAGTTCAAAACAAAATGTGACATTTCGATTGCACGAGTAAGTTGTAATAGAAGCTCAAAATTGAGAATTGCCAATGCTTCATTTCTCTTGATCCAATCAAAGACTTTGTCGCTATCATTCTGTATTTTCCATACCTGTGATCTACCTTGTATCCTATGTAAGGGTACAGTAAAAACATGCAATTTATGAAAATAATCTTGAAGTTATAAGAGTATACAAAGGTCTTGTTTTTGAAATTGGTACATTCAAAATGATTTGCAGTTATTGAGGACTGTGTGTACAAGTTTCAGTCCAACTACACTCTATAAAACCTTTAGAGTACAAACCAAGAAATTTGAACTTCATTACAAGGTCCATGGCATATCCCTCTAATTTTAAAACAAAGTTGAACTGGTGTTTCAGTATTTTGAACTTAGGACCCCCGAAAGTTATATTGTTTGATACTATAGTATAGGGTAGGGTCTCCTCTTTCCATTGACACCAAGATCATGAAAATCGGTCGAGGCGTTACGTAATTATGACGTCACAAAGTATTTCAGTACCGAAAATAATTGAACTTTTGGCAAAAATGG
>JXSR01S001687.1:12284-27530 GCA_000969725.1 Ophiothrix spiculata
ATTTATTGTTTTGCCCAGTGACTAAATCATTCGAATCATTATACATAAAGGGTAGACGAACATTCACACAACAGCAGGATAGTCATTAAACGGCTTATAACTGGCGTAATTACATCGTTATATAACAATAGACGTCACGTCGTCACCACACAAAGTTTCCCATTACATCGATTGTATTTGATTAGTGTGGCCGAATTGACTCTGTGTTTGTGGCCGAATTGACTTTTTTTACTGTGGCCGAATTGGTTTGTGGCCGAACTGACCTGATTCCGTAGTGCATCATCTGCAAAAACCCGAACACCTCCAATTTGATAACAAAGTCAGAATAAAAATGGCGCTAAGTGTGTATCACTCCCTCTAAATCATTTGCATGCTTGAAAACAACTGCAAAGTTTCACCCAAATAATTGAGCTGAAAATTGACAAATACATACACAATTTAAGCAACTAACATAAATTATCTAAACTCCCAGCAACTCGCACAAATTATCTAGACTCTCAGCAAAGACAAAGTGATTTTAGTGCAGTCCAATGCCTTTTTTTTATCAATTTACAAAATGATTAATTCATCACCCTTTTATGGCGATAGTGCAACAGATGATGTAGCTCTGGTTTGTTTTACATGTATTATCAAGTGCAATAATGGTCCCCTGTCTTTTAATAACTATCAATTATATATTGATGTTTGTTTTAGTATTTGTATATTTGTAAACCTTTTTATGTATATTCTGTATATTATTATTACACAAGCATTTATATAGCACCCCACAAGGAACGGAGCGCTTTACAAAAGCATACAAAAAATTACAAAGTACAAAATAAGAAAACACACCAAATAAATGGAGAGGTTTAAAGGAACAAGAGTTTTGAGCTGCCGCTTAAATATAGGCACCCTCTGAGCTTTACGCAGACACATGGGCAGATCGTTCCAGAAGCGAGCTGCGGTAATGGTAAAGCAGGCATCCCCAGCACGTTTGGATGTTTGGAAAACAATGAGCCGGGTTTGGTCCGAAGAAGAGCGCAGTGTATGCCTATATTCAGCGGTATCCATGTTCTGCAGATGTAGTAAGGCAGATAGGTAGCTAGGAGCAACATCATTTAAGGCTTTATATAAATACAAAACAATTTTGTACACAATTCTCTGTTTGACTTGGAGCCAATTAAGTTCACACAGTAGGTCATTAGAGGACCGGTCCCGCCCACATGCCAAAACTAGACGTGCAGCCTTGTTCTGAAGGCGTTGCAAACTAGTGAGATCGGCCTCACGCACCCCATAGAGGAGCGAGTTCGGCCGGAAAGCACCAGTCCTCTAACGACGCGCTGGCAAGCATCAGTGATAATTGACTTCTTGATGTTGCAATTGTAACTTCTTTTAAAAGGTATTGCTTTCATCCTGTATATATGGTTGTTGCATATATTTTTAAAAATTAAAAACGTCAATAGGCTGCACTTATGGCTTGGTTGTGGTAGATGGTCACAATTTTTATTGAAACTCTGAACATTACTACAGTATCAGATGAATACTCTACTTCCATAGCTGCTAGAACCCATTAAAATGTATTCATTAGTAAACAAAAATTTTAGTTGGCAAAGCATTTTTAAATCAAGTATATTAAAATACACTTGATTTCTTTACATCAAAATAAACACAAGAAATTAGATTATTTCTATACTCTAGAAACTAGAAAAATCATGTACAAACCATTCTGAATGTTCTGATTTGTCCCAAAGAGAAACATTTATATAGTATACAAATATTTACTGCTCATGAGGGCAATTGTGCAATATGGTGGAGGGCAATATCACATTTTTATTGACAAAAAATGCCCGGCTATGATGTCATACAGGAAATATACCAAATATTTTTGACAGTCTAATGCAGTGCCAACCAATCAAATGACAAGAATGTTTTCATGCGGTATATAATCTCATGTATTTGCCTGTATATCATAAATTGAAGTTGGTCCCCAGAGTCTGATGTACCTGTATCTGATATTGTTGACTTGCATTGTTATTTTCCATCGCCCAGTTCTTCAGATATATCTAGTATGTGTCCAATGTTGGTCTGCCAGAACTGTAGAAGGCATGTTGGAGTATGGAATTTCTTAGCCATTGAAGAAAACCAGGCAGATAGTACCACAGAAATTGAAGATGATCACGAAGACGGCGATGAACCATTGACTAAGAGAATCAAGGTATTGCACAATTTTTTAGAAATATCAATAGGTTCAAACTTTTATCTGTCATACTAGTACGTTAATTTGTTTTGCTTATTCAGATGAAAGGTATTCATGATCACAACATATGTGGGATGCTCTGGCAAAATGAGAGGAAAGTTGCAAATCTACATTTTGAATAAATGGCATCTAAAGTAAAAATAGGGTGAAAAAGTCAAATTTTGTTTTTTTGACATAAAACGCCTTCACGCATAGTTGTTTACCCACCTAAAGTTTTGAAGGTCAACATTGCAGGGAAGAGCAATTATTCATTGTTAATTGATTGCATTGCGCTATTAAACACTGTAGTAATCGGTATCTTTAAAATAGATTTGCAGCGAATTTTAATGCAATATATTCAGTGGACTGCTTTGGATTTTGATCTCTAAATCAAGAATGGAGAAAGAAAGTGTGACATATTATATATCATTCAAAAGCTGAGATTATAGAGAATTGAAATATGTCATAAACTCAATTTTGAAATTTGCTACTTTCCTCTTATTTTGCCAGAGCACCCCTCATATGTAGTTGCACTGATCAAAACTACAGACACTTACCACAACAGAAGGTAAACATAAAGATTTTTCAGACCTCTGTTGCAAATTTAGTTTTCATCATTGGTTGGTCATCTATCAGAATCAAAAGAAGATATCACTACCTTCTAATATCATGCCTTGCTTCCAAATGGATCTTTTGTACAGTTTATTGATGAAAACATAGCACAATTAGGCCAAAGGAAAAAAAAAGTCTGTCTCAGCTTCCCGCGCGCATAGCTTTTAAAAATCCAAATTTAGCGCATTTCTTTTTTTTTATATAAAGGTTTTTGAGAGATTTTCAGTTTTTTTCATTTTTTTCCTACTACTGGAAAAAAAAGTTAAATAAACAGCTGCGAAAAAAAAAAGTGGCCGAAAAATGCATTAAAAAAAATTAGCGGGTATTTCCGCATCCGCGTAGCCCTTTAAAAAAAACTTTAAAAAAAACAAACCGCATAGCGCTTAGGGTTTTGACCTTAAGTAAGCTGAGACAGACTTCTTTTTTTGGGAGGGGCCTTAGAAGATCTCATTCAAATTTTGCGTTTCAATTGTTTCATCATTAAAACCGTCTCATTAAACCCAATAACCCATACAAAAATCCCATTGGAAGCAAGGCATGATGGGAAGGTCCTTATATCTTCTTTTGCCCTAATCTACTGTTACAATGAGAACTCTCAGGTCCACAACAACACATAATTGTGTGACAATTCTTTCTGTATTATTTGAATTCTTAGAACCTGGGGCCTATTTCACTAAGGTCATCACACTATGATGAATGCTGAATCACTCGCAAACTCAAATTCTTCGCACGGTCATCACAAATGTCGAGTGCGATGAATTTTGAGTTTCACTAAGAACGTGGCACGGTACGATGAACTTAAATTACTTTAATATTCGTGAACGAGGTCATCGCACATTTTGTTAGCAAAGCGTGGCGTAAATTGAGGCACAATATTCCAAGTGGGATAGATATTTTATACTGCATGCAGACGACCGTAAATCCATCGCATGAATATTATAATTAATTCAAAGCATTACGTCGGAAACAACAATGAGATTAGCAGACGATCATCACCGATATAAAATGCATTTATTTGGAATGTTTGAAACTTCCATAGGACTATTATGCACTATAGTATAGCTATGTATAATCATCTCCTGTTTGTATCTTTCATAAATAATCTTTGCAAAGGACTAAGTTGCCAACATTTAACATGAATACTGCTGCGATGGATTTTATTTTGTTTACTTCTTCTCAAATAGTATCCACACAAAACCTGTCACACTCGCACAGTGATGCGATTGCAAAATTCATCGCATTGTAATAGTGAAATCTTTTTCCTAAATCGATCGCACTTAATTACGATCAATTTCAGCTTTTGTGATGAATTTAGACGTTAATGAAATCGGTCCCAGGTCACAGGGAAACCCGTGTTGTAGAGAGTGCAAGTACTGTCAACAGTCAAAATTTCAAACTAATAATATTTTGGTTTGATAATATTTTGGTTACTTTTTTCTGAAATGTACATGACTTACTTTTTGTTATCAAACAACCTTTTTAATTAAAAGGCTGAGAGTCCTCAGCAAATCTTTGGAATGGTTGCTGCAGGTCCATAGTGTTGTACTTAAGTCATACACTCTGCATGCTACCTAGCCAATCAGAAAGCAGGAATGTAAAGTATGCGGCGCATACTACCTAGCCAATCAGAAAGCAAGAATGTAAAGTACGCGAAGTGGATTGAAAATTCATAATGTACTGAGCTTTTTGCATTCCAGTTTGCGTGGCAAGTGTTTAGTGCTTATGAATGTTTCGGGTAATGATTTATTTAGTTTAGTTTTTGACTTTGATGGTCATATAAAGGCATTATTTCTTTTAACAAAAGATACAATAATACTATTTTTCTGTCGCATATGAATTAAATTAGTACATTTGCATTCCAATATGCTTGTAAAATGAAACAAAGTCAATGCACTTGCAGTAAATTTTGATTACTGTTCAATGCACTCGTCCCCTACGGGCCTCGTAAATTGGAAGCATCAAAATTGACCGATCATTTCACTCGGGACATGAAATCAAATTTATTAACATATGAATTTTTCCTTTAATGTTTTCCTTTACAGAGAGAAACAAAAAAGTCCCCATTCGATCCAGTGGGAGAGCACAGAAGCTGGTGTGCATGGGTCTGTCAATCATCTGTCAATCAGTCATCAAATGAACTATTCAGTATTGATTGGCCTAGTACAACCACTAAAGACAAGTCATGTGACCTAGGGTGGCAGCGCTTATTGGCTGTTCTTCTTAAAAGGGCGGATCCAGATAATATGCTGGATAAATCCACAGTGAGTAAACAAAGAATATTGTTTTGTCAGAATAGTTTTAAAATGGTAACAAATTTGCCATAGATTTGTCTCACCTACCTGAATTTTATAAAGAGACATACATATTCCATATATCTGTCCACAGTCCACAATTCTTGTCCGGAGCAAATCTTGGAAACCGTATGCCATACATTGATGAAATTTTTGTGAGTGGATTGGGCAAAATATGCATATTTATAATTACTTAAGTTGCATAGTTTGTGTAATTCTGTCCGCAACATATCTGTTATTGGCTATTCTTGGGATTTTGTAATGAAACTTGCCGGGGAAACTTGGTGACACGAAAAGGTCTTGGGTTAACGTTTGCTGTGAAACCTTTTTGGGGGTAGTCAAGGTCATTCAAGTTCAAAATGTTATTTTAAATGTCAAATGTCAAAAATGTTCTGGACTTGACCAAGGTCAGCCAAGGTCATTTCAAGGTCACTGCATTAACTCCTTAACCATTGATTCCACTGAACAAACATGCACCATTAAAAAGCCCTTGACCTTGGGTGTGTCCTTGTGTGGTAAGGTGAAGGTAATTCAAGGTCAAAGGTGGTTTGTGGTCAAATGTTCATAAATGATACAAAATTTGTCATGAGGTCATTCAAGGTCATCTAAGGTCATTTCTAGGTCATGATAACTCTGTACTTTCCGATCAAAAAACAAAAAACTTTCCGATCTGCAAGAGGAAACATTCTCGCAAATTTCATAAATGTGAAAAATGATTATATACAGATCCATCCATGATAAGATGCCCTGATTCTTAACAACTTTTGGCTGATGGTACCAAAGACTCACTGACAGAAAAAGTAAGATTTCCATTTGAAATCAGAGAGTAGGCTAAGTCACCTTAGAGCATGTCACACTACTCTTTAGTGCCAACCCTAATTACAAGTTCGAATTAGTACACAATCAGATTACGGTAACATGAACTTTAGATTATTGGTATTAAAGGGGCATTGGACAAGTTCAGCATCATCCACGATTGTTTTATCCAAACATTTTGAGATTTTTGCATCATTTGAAGTCTAAGCGGTAATAATGACATCGTAGAACGTTTCATTGTCAGATGCACATCTTATGTATCAAAATATTTAGATATTCCCTTATTTTTAATTATTGTTGTCGATAATGATAAATACTGCCCTCTATAGTTGTATTTCTAGAAATGGCCTTTTCAGGAGATCTAATGAAAATTCATTTCAATCTATGATGTGAAAGGAATGTTTTACAAACAAATCTTTGGCTATTTCTCATTATATAGCATCAATAAATACGTTTAGAGAATAGCCTCATACCCAAAATCAACAAATGAAATAAAATTCAAAATTTTTGACTTTTTTAAAGGTTTTGATCAAAATTTTCCTGATATCTGGTAATTGAATGTTATTTTCTAACATAGGGAGTGTAAATTATACACTAACAAAATTTCAAAATGTTGTCTAATGTCACAAATCACCGTATAGAGCCAAACGTATGCCTAACGTACTTTAATTCCACTATCATTTTCGGTTTTTACATTGTTGTGTGTCATGTTCGTTAGAAGTATGTTCATTTGTCCGTTATGTGTGCGTTCAATTCGTTATCCATACTTGGTGGTTTCGTTTGGCACACGTTTAGTACGTGAAACTTTTGTACGTTATTCGTACACTTGGGCTCTATACGTTGATGTGTGACAGAGCCTTATGGGGCACTTTCATTGTCAGCAAATATTGGAAACAGCAAAATGGGATTTGGGAATTCTCGGAAAGTAATGTTTTGAAAAGATCTATTGTGATGAATCTAGAAAGTCATAAGGGTTGATTGATATTTTGTTCCTATATCACCTCGTCTATACTTTATGTGATTTTTTCCAGACTCCACCCAGCCAAGCATGGAAAACAGTAAGGAAGATCATGACTTTCTGGAAGAGCACAAATGTTGAGGAAGCTAAGGAGGCTGTGGAAGACGAAGAAGACAATCCTGCTGAAAATGAATGATGGACATGAGCCATTCTGTGCCAGCACTGCTGTAGATCAGTAGCAGGCGTCAGGATATTGTGCATAGAGGAAACGCTACATATAGATCTAGCATTCCATACGTGATCAACCCACTTAGCTAAACTTGACTAGAAATAACTTGTAAGAGTGGAAACTCGCCTCGCATGCTTGAAACCATACCTAAACTCTGTTTTATCTACAGCTTGTCCCAATATTAATGCAACGAGCAAATAAAAAATGTTAAAAAATAGTTACCAAAATATTAAGTCATAGTATTAAATGTTTTTCAAAAGTAGAGTTACAACATGCTTTTTGTCCTGTTTCATTATACCACTCCAGTCCAAAGATATGGAGAATTTAAGAAAGCCGTTTAAATTTAATTTGGTCTGATTTGTAAGTAAAGACTTCCAGCTAAAGAAATACAAACTTCAAATGACGAGAATTCTGCAACCAAATAGAGCATAATCAATCCAAACTGATCTTACCTGACCTGTACCTCACATTAGGTGATATTTTAAGTTCATTTTTAACTTAAATAGGTAAAACTGTTCAATTAAAGTACAGATCTTTCTGATACTCTCATATTTCTTGAATCTGTTACTTCTGGTGCAACAATCGGATAGTTTAGGATACCAAAAGAGTCGAAAAAAGGGATTCTAATGAAAGATGTCAACCAATAACAAGTCTTTAACCGAAACCACTGAAGAAAACTGAAGACAAAGGAGTTTAAGAACTCAAGTAAGTTAATGATTCTTCTGGCCCGTCAAGGGGACGCAACTGGTTGATTAAACCAGACTCAACAACCTGCTTAATATCAGCAGATCATAATTAAATTAAGTCCTTATGTCATGAAATGGCTTCAAGAGATGCTTATCCTAATCATGTGATGTTTTTAGCAATTTCCATTCAACGTGTCCCCAATGACGTCACCGGAGGTGAATCTTTACAGATTAACAAATCGGACCATCAAGACATTTCGGGTCTTTACAAAATATGTTATAACTTTTGATTCAGAGATCCAAATTAAACAAAACAAAATTCCTGTAATAGCCAATGGTCTACTCTTACACCGCCCTGGAAGGTTAATATCTAGAAATGTTTTTTGCGGTGTTTAATTCTATATTTAAGGCAATAGTTGTCATAATGAAACCACTTCTGGTTTCAAATACGGAAAATATCGACGGACTGATTTTTCATGTTTTATTTTTTTACGAATAAACTAAAACATTAAATACTGAAAAAATGACTAAATTAAGTTTGAAGAACTTACAAATAAATAATTCACGGATAATATGCTGAAAATATAATGTCACTCTTCAAATGTTGAATTTTATTTTCATTCACTTCACTTCAATCTTTTCGCCATTTTCTGAGTTCTCTATGGAAAAATGAACCGAAAAAAATCTCAAAATTTGGTCTGTGCAACATATTAAAGATTGGAAATTCAGATAAAATACAATGTCTGTTTTCAATTCAGACACAGAATAAAATGATGCACAGACTAGTTTTCTTTTAATCTCGGACATTTCAAAGACATATTCACTCGGGATTTTTCGATTATTTACCATGTGGCCTGACCATGCTGATCGTCCCTTTTTGTCTAGACTCGCTTCTTGTCGTATTATCATGATTATAATTAATAGCATTTTGCAAAACATTTGACCTGGTGTCACGCCTATATTCTTACATAGACTTATGATGATAATATCATCAATATCATGCTAGAAACGAAATCCTTCGATTTTGTAAATTCTATCTCGTGAAATCCATTAACACCATAATCATGCAATTTCACGCATCCGTAATTAAGCATAGCCTAAACAGGCAAGGGGATACACATTTTTTTCATTGTATTGCCAAGCGGGCTGTCAGCAAAATACTCAGTCAAGGATTGTACAGTATAATCATTTATTAATGGATGCTATTATCTCAAACAAAGTTGTAATAAAAAATAACAACAAGGCGAGTTCTAGATGGTACCATGATAGGAAACATGCATTGATACGACTAAAATATGGTCTCTAAAATGAATAAATGGTATCATAATATTCGAAAGAAAAGAAAATGCAACCGTCATGAGTCATTTTTTTTTCAGTGCAAAGATATGCCTATTATAACATTTAATATGCCATAAAGTTTAAATCACAAAAAAAAATGTATTGAAACTTTGGGATAAAACCTGGTACCATAAAACTTTTCGTAGGTTTTATGGTCCCAGGATAAAAACCCCCCGGGATAAAACAATGGAACAAATTGAGTATAGCAAGGTGCAGTCCCGGGGTGCAGTAGATAATTCAGCCCATAGGGACTATAGATCTACATTGCAGAGTTGGAAGTGCGAGTTCCCCCTTGGGTTCCGATCATTCCCAGGGCAAGGGTCATGAATTGAAGAAGAAAGCTGAAGAATATTGGACCAATTAGCAGGTCTAGAGAAATACCGGGAGAAGCTTCCAGGGCAGTGTGGTCTACTCTATTATATTATTGTAACGTTTGCTCACCATTGTGCTTTATTCTCTCAAAATAAAAGTTCAAAGTTCGTTGCATTTTTATTGGGACACCCTGTATTTACAAACAATGTGCAAAATAACTGTGTTTTGACACAACATTTTATTGAAAGCAATTTTGCATGGACAACTGTGTAAGTGATATTTTTGAGCTACATTTGGTTTTGCACTAATTGCGCCCACTTAGTCTAAAGCCCATAGTTTTGTTTATCATCGTTGGAAACAAATCCATCAATGCAAACCAGAGATATCCGAGTCATAGATTATGTCAGCTTGTATGCCGCGGTCGAGTAGATTCTACAACACGCTCACAGCAGAAGAACTGAAACCTTTGGTGCATCTTTTTCATATCTGTCGTCAAAGTTGAAAGCTCAGCATTGTTGTCTTATGGCAATTTTCAAAAAGGAGAAAGCAAGAACAAAAAACTTGTACATGTCAGATAAGGCTTTGCGTCCAAACACATACGCTCGGCCGGGTGACATTCGCTCTTGATATCCGCTCTGACTTATTCGCTAAACGGAGAGCGAATGTCGCTCTCAATGCGCGAACATGATTTCAATTAATGAAAGTGAATGTCAATCACAAATGTTGTAGTGCTATGAATATTGAATAACAAACCCAAGAATATTTTTGCTCCGATTCAATCTAAAATGTAGCAAATGTCGTGAAATTTGTTAAGCAAATGTCGCTTTCCGTTGGAGCGAAGTTTTCTGGGTAGGATGAGTGAATGTCACTCGGGCGAGCGAATGCCTTTGGACGCCAAGCCTAAATGTAGTGCGCCTGTGACCCGGGCCTGTGACTCTTATTTTACTTGATGTTTTTATTTTTTTTTAGTTTCCCCTCACTGAATTACAAAATAAATCATGGTTTAGTAGAGGCATCTTTTAGTCTGTTTAGTTTTCTTTACTGTATATAAATTAAGGCTCATGTCACCCATAATTTTTGAAAGAATTTTTTTTTTGCTCATTGTTACAGCATTTGTAAATTAGGCCAAAAAAATAAATTGTTTGGTTGTCCTCCACAACTTTTTTTGAGCAAGTGCGGGCAGGTGGATTTTTTTATTTTTTTAAGATTTTTTTTTAAATGTAAGTCAAAGTTACACCAAATTGTGGCCTCTATAAAGATAAAATTAGTCTACTGTACGGAAAAATCTCTTTATACACGTTTAAAAACAGTATTAAAATGGAAACTAAATGAAAACAACAACTTAAAAAATATTTTCAAAAAATCAAAATTCTCTAAGAAAAATTTTTTTTTTGGAAATCTGAAAATTAGGTGCGGTATACTTTTGCACAGTAACAACTTTTTTCCAGTTTAGAAAAATAGGGGCGGGCGGTTGAGGACAACCAAACAACTTTGTTTTTTTGGTCTTAAATCTATTTAAAAGTATACATTTCAAAAGTCATATTTGCATGCTGAGAAGTATATCCATGGCCGGAGGTAGAAGCATACTCTATAAGCCTTGAAGTATGCAACAAGCAGTCAGACTCTGTTACAAGATCCATAGCATATCCCTTGTATTCTACAACATTATGAACTGGTAGTTTTGTATTGTGTAAGAGACTAGTAATGATTGATTTGGATTGATTAAGACCAAATCACTGTATATTAATACATTTGGTACATAATCTTACATGATTTTGGTATTATTTTTGGTTAATTTTGTTGCTACTACATGGACACGAAATGTGGAATATAAGTTCATTTGAATATTCAACATGATTGGGTACGTTGTTATGATTCTAACTAATTCGGGCTAAGGCCTAAAAAAATAATTGTTTGATTGGCGTAACATAGAAAAAAAAAAGATGGTAGGTAGGTTGGATTTTTTTTTTCAATATTTTTTTTTTTAATTTTTAAAGTCTCTGTTTCACATACAAGATCCAAAATATACGGCACATATACATCTTTTATTTGTCATTTTGAATCGATTCCCATCAAATTTGGGATTTGGAGGGTTTTTACCATGCTCAAAAAAAATGAAAATATTTAGGGTCGGCGGTAAAAATAGGGTCGGTCTGGTTACGCCAATCAAACATTTTTTTTAGGCCTAATTTATTTCTGCGTATGGTCACATTGGTTAATGTGTGTTAGTCGGCGGCTTGTTGCATACTTCAATATGCAGATTTCATTTTCATTGATATATCATGATATTGTGTAGTTCAACTTAATTGATGAATATCTAGAAAGTTTCAAGAAAATACCTGTTGACATTTTTATTTTGCAGAAATTTTGGAAGTTAAAGATTCTAAAACTTCAAAATCGGTAAAAATAACCATTATGATACAAACAACTGCCACATGTACCGTACTCCTCCCTGACATTTTTGAAATCTGCAGCCCAATTCTTTTTCATGCTATCTTGACTAGTAATATTTTGCAAGTGTCGTCACCCTTTTTTCAGGCATGAGAATCTTCCTGTTTAAACAAGAATTCCTGTTTTGTTTTTGTTTTTTGTGGCCAAATGTATGTGTTTTTTTAGCCTGTTTTCGTGTTTTTCCACAATTTTTCTGTTTTTTCATGGAATTTCATTGTCATGCCTGTTTTTTGTTGAATTTGTTGGATGTAGCGCCTGGGGCATGTCAGTTAAGTTTGGCTATTTCAGTTTTTTAGGAAAAATATTAACCCTTGGGAAACTCTCTCTGGCAAGTTTAAATTACCCGTAAAATAGAAATAAGAGTAGGTACTTGCTTGAAGCTTTTCAGGTATTCACCAATCAAGATGAACAACATACCAAATTAATAAAAACTGCATAGGTTATCTCGTCATGTGAGTTCAAGAAAATTGTATCTGCAATGGCTGCCCTAAGTTATATTTATTTTTCAACTTGTCACAAGAATGTGAAAAATCTCTCAAAATTTCACTGTCTTATATGTCAGTGGGAACCACTGACCCAAGACTGGAGATTTTATAGTGTGCAATCCCAAATTAATGACAAAAGACAGCTATTGCAGATACGACTTTCTTGCGCTCACATGACGATCTCCTTCTACCCAAGGCCACCAGCGTATTTAACACCTCTCATATAGTGGTGTTAGTTGTGATTCTGGGCCTAAAAACATATTTTTTCCACACAAAAAAATGAAAACCTAACTAGAATTCATGTTGAAATTTATACCTTGGTATTTTTAGAATTTAGGAACAGTTATCAATCATTTTAGTCTCGCCTGAACATAATGAGGTAGAGACATACCAGTCACTTCTGTGCGCCGTTTGTCATCCGCAGCATATCTCCAGAACTTAACCCTCTGATTTGATTTGAGTAGGGTATCTAACTAAGAAAGAATGGATGAAAGTCTTAAATTGCCAATAAAAGTGCTTCAAATATCTAGAAACACTTTAACCATCTCTTATTGTAACTCGCCGTGACTCGCCTCACAACTCGCCAAACTACAACTCGCCCTTTCACAACTCGCCATTTAGCCATCCCCAGCCTATATGTATATTTTCTCTAAACTTGTTTTCTCATGAAGAAAATACATAAACGGACAAATGCGTTTTCCTGTATTATTGCATGTAAAATTGAATCCCTATTAAATTTAATTCAACAATTTAAACAACTTTGGATCAAATCATATAGAGGTATCAATATCTACCAAAACCAATAAAATTACAATTTTATCAAAAAAGTCATGGGATTTAAAAATAGGCTCATCTCATCTCATCTGTATAGTCGGCAAAACCTCTTTTGAAGCATCACACCAACTTGACTATGAATGATGCTTGCCATGCAAATTAAGGTTTTTGGTTTTGGTAAAAGTCTTTCACAGCAATTTTAAAGGAGTCCAAGTTAACACAATTGACTACAGATGCAGGTAGCTTGTTCCAATCTTTCACGGTCACAGGGAAAAATGAGTCACGCCAAGTCTTCACATTCCATCTGATTTCAAAAAATTTCTGCCCGTTCCCTCTGCCTTGTTTGGGTCTTTTGGTGACGTACTTCGTGGGGTCAATGGCAACTAAGCCATTCACCATCTTGTAAGACATGGTCACTCTGGATATCTTCCGTCTGGTACTCAAGGATTCCCACCCAAGGTCTATACTCCCTCATGCAGAAACGGGCTGCCTGAGTTTGGACTTTCTCAAGTGCGTCGATGTTACATTTCTCGTGAGGATCCCAGGCAGCTGTTGCATATTCGAGTAGAGGTCGTACTATGGCCTGGTAACCTGTTGTCTTAACCTCCAGGTTGCAGTCAGCCAGGTTTCTTTTTATAACACCCATTGCCCTCGTGCTTTTTTGACAGCAAGACTGGTCTGAATCCCCCATGATAAAGTATTGGTTATTTCCACTCCAAGGTAGGGGTGTGACTCCACACTCTCAAGATTTTGGCCACAGAATGTGTAAATACGTCTCGTCGGGGCTCTAGTTGAAATGGACATCGTTGCACACTTGCTGGGATTGAATCTCATAAGCCAATCATTCTGCCACTGCTCCAATGATCTCAGATCATTTTGAAGAACACTGGTGTCACTCTCTTCACTGATGGGAGTGTAAAGGAGGCATCGTCTGCGAATAATCGGCATGTTGATTGTAGCTTATCCGGTAAGTTGTTGATATGTATAGTAACGGTGCCCTGCGGAACGCCGGAGATCACTGGAGCTGTCTACCAGTACCCGCTGAGTACGCCCAGTCAAAAATTTTTTTAATCCACTTGACGAGTGAGTCTGTTGTACCATAATGCCTAAGTTTGTGTAGAATAGAAGTCGGTGGTGGGGCCGGGGAACTTTGTCGAAAGCTTTAGAAAAGTCTAAAACAGCAACATCAACTTCTTTTTTGTTGTCAAGGTGAGTAGCGATGTCATGGTTGCTGAGAATGAGTTGAGTTTCTGTAGAGCGCTTTGATCTGAACCCATGTTGTTGCTCGGTTAGGACGTCTAGTCTTTCCAGGTGGTCCATGATGTGCATGTGGCTGTGAATGACGTGTTCGAGAATTTTACAAACGACGACAGTCAGCGACACTGGACGGTAATTACTAGCATCTGCTCGGCTACCCTTTTTGAAGAGAGCTGTGATGTTGGCCTCTTTCCACTGGTTAGGTACCTCGCCTGTGTCTACTGATGACCGTAGAGATCTTAGGATTGGTGCAAGCTCGGGGGCAACCATTTTCAAGAACCAAGGTGGTACTTCATCAGGACCCTGAGCTTTAGATGGGTCCAAACCAAGGAGCTGTTTTTCAATACCCTTTGTGGTGATGGTCAGTTTGTCAATGCTGGGAAATGGGTCACCTAGAGAAGGTACATCACTGACGTCCTCCTCAGTGAACACGCTATACAAAATTGCTGGTTTAAGATGGTAGCCTTTTCCTTGTTGTCACTGATGATGCTTCCTTTTGACTTCAGGTTAGCAATACCCTGGTGTTCAGTACGGAGATTTTTTATGTACGACCAAAATGATTTAGGCTGTTCCTTCAATGATGTTGAAGGAACGGCTCATCCTGTGCGAGGTTGTCTTTTTTAAGAACTTCAACTTCAACTTTAACTTTATTATTTCCATATAAAACAGTACATATAAATGACAGACAAATAAAATCTTATGGAGGAGACGGCTGGAAGGCCATGATAAGGCCCGTTAAATAGCCGACCCCTATATAACACAACATAAATCAAACAGTAAGGAAATAAAAAATACCAAAAAGACATACAACGATGAGCTCAA
>JXSR01S001687.1:60707-76490 GCA_000969725.1 Ophiothrix spiculata
TTTTGGCAGAAAATGCAATGTTAAAAGAAAATAGAAAAAAAAAATGAGAAAATATTTGTGAAGTAGTCTGGGAAGACCATTTTTATCTTTTAAATCCTTCCATATCCTATGCGAAAAAAGCATGGTTTAACCATGGTTCAACCATGGGTTTTGACCATGGTCAAACCATGGTGAACCATGTTTTTGAAAAATAGCACGCCACGGTCAAGCACAGTCCAAAGTGACCATGGTCAAAAGCTCTGCATGTTTGACCATGGTCAACCATGGTTAATATGATCATGTTTAACCATGAGCAGACATGGGCTGCATGGGTGACTATGGTCAATGTCTCAATTTGAAATTGCCTGACCATGGTCAATCCAATGATGGTTGACCATAGTCAGATATGGATAATTTGAGGTGACCATGGTCAACCATTTTTAAGTTTGAAAATGACCATGTTCAACCATGCTAACCATATTGACTATGGTTGACCATGGTCAAGTCACCATGGTTGATGGTTTGACCATGGTTGACCATGGCTGTCCATGCTAACCATGGTTCATATTTCGCCTAGGCTATGTGAACTGATCAGACGTGCATGTAGGAGCAATCTGTTGCAAAATTTAAACCCAGGGCTTCGAAATCCGCGGTAACGCGGCTGCTGTTGAAATCCCAGAAAAAAAAAATCGAATTTCTGACGAATTTCAGATGATTTTATCTGGCAATATTGAATGATGAAATACAAATAAATGAGCCAAATGTAGGGGTGAATGTCAAATTACTTTCAAAAACATGTGAGTTTTTAGAGCGATTCATGAATAAAATCTGAGAAAATTCTCATCAGTACAATAAAAGTCAGAGTCCTGGAAAGGTTTATTTTTTTATATACCCTGTTTAAACCGATGTTGTTATGGTTGGATATGTAATATAGGCCTACAGCGGGATATATTGTGTATAAAACATTATTTAACATTATTCAAATCCACTTAATTTGTGCTCTCTTTTGTTCCAGCTGTTGCACCTAGAATCCGAATGTAATCAATAGTACTTTGACTCAAGTCCAGACCAGGTCCAGATCAATGTGGATGTTTTGTTGATGTCTGTTATATAAGGTCAGTTAACTGTATATATAATTAAATACAATTTAAGAAATAAAAGGAGCATCTTAAATCTTGGAATATTTTGAGGAATCAGTCATTCATATACCTAGTATCCTTCAGTTTCTGATGCCAAGATATGCAGTTGTCTGAATCCATGCACATTTTATCAGAGTTATTAGATAAAGGTTGGATTTTGCTTAATAGATCAGTAAACTCAGAGATTGAGACACTTTAGCACTAAATTTGGATACTTTCTGAAGTGGAGATTTGTGAGATCAGTTTGGATCTGGATCTGGATCGTGATCGTGATCAGGATCAGATATTTTGCAACACTCTGCTTGAAAACCATAAGATAGCAGATATATTACAGCACAGATTTTCAAACACACAGTAAGTTGTCAATATAGATTGTGAGATCAGTGTGGATCTGGATCGTGATCAGGATCAGGATCAGATATTTTGCAACACTCTGCTTGAGAACCATAGCAGATATATTACAGTAAGTTGTCAATTATAGGGTATTTTCCTGGGTATTTTGTGGCCGATGAGTAAATGAAATGATTGGAATGACCTCAAGGACGACGGTCCAACAAACCAAAACAAAAAGATGGACAAGACTTCTATAATTAGTCTACTGCTGGATGGAGCACGTCTTGACCTATATTAGACTTGATGTAAACAAGCGTCTTCTGCCCCTTAAGGTAAGCGTGCTGAGCGCCACCATGTAGAGCAATTATGTCCATTGCTGTGCTGTACAATTGATATTTGATTGAGATGAGGTCAGGTGGGGGTTGGACATGCTATCCTAGAATTGCTGGAGGGGGTGAAGGTCATGATCTGCCAATCAGTCAGGATAGACATTTGGATTTGCTACATGTCTTTACCTTTGTTTAGTACTTTTGTTTGATGTCTTTGTTATTTTGTGGTCAAGATTGGGATTTTAAAGGGATATTGGACAATTTCAGCCATCATCCCCAAATTTTTCTCCAAGCATTTTGAGATTTTTGCATCATTTGAAGTATTGGCAGAAGTATTGGCTTGAAAGCTGTAATAATGACAGCATGCGAAGTTTTATTGTCAAATTCAAACCCTTTATATCAAAATATTTAGATATTCTGTTATTTTTAATTATTGTTGTTGACAAGGATAAATACTGCCCCAACTTCCAAATGTTAATTTATATGCAATCTACGATGTGAATGTTTTACAAACAAGTCTTTGGCTCTTTATTGATATATATAGCATCAATAAATACATTTAGAGAATATCCTCATACCCAAGATCAACAAACAAATTTTGTCCAGTGCCCCTTTAAAGGCATAAATATGAAAGAATTTGAATTCATCCATATGATATGCATTTGCTTTTGCAAGTCTATAGGATAATCAAGGTGAATGCATGATACTACATTCTTTAATTGGGTGGTTTTCGTCTCGGATGAAAGCACCCAATTTTCATAAATTGGGTGCTTTTTGGGAAAATTTCCAAAAAACCCCATCAAAATTGGTATATGTGTGGGTTTTTGAGCCAAAAATAGGTATAGACATGGTTAGTTTTTCAAAGTCCAGCAGGCACATACCCACACAAATTTTTTGAAGACCCTTCCCCCCGGATTGATGTAACTAAAAGTTGAAGATCTTATCCATTCAAACAAAAATTTTGATCATTAATGATGACTATCTACCATTATTTTTTCACCGTCGGCAATGTTTGTGTATTTGTAATTTTTGTTTCCAAATATGTGTTTTACACACAAAGTATTATTCTTTAGGATGGTATATATTAGGTAAACACTCCAATTAACATACCGTATCTACAACATATACCTTGCTCAGTGCAAATTGCAAATCTCAAGAAAAAAAAAAAAGTTTCTTCGCCTACCTGCTCCATCTCAGAAAAAGTTGTGGAGGACAACCAAACAATTTTTTTTGGACTTAATAAGTTGTGCAATTAATATTCATGTATGAGTTTTGTTTCTGGATGAGCTCTTTGCTTTAATATAATGGAAAAAGTCCTCAGGTTTTTTTTTATAGCGTGGCAATTTTATGTTTGAAAAGGGTAATGTAAAATGAACAATCAGTTCAGGGTTTGTGCATCTAGTCAAAATATATATCAATTTCTAAAATTTATTTCATTTATTTGTTATTTTCTTATTTCTTGAAAAATTTTACCATGATTGTGTAAATTTCTACTTACAATTGCAAGAGCTTGTGAATAAAACAAGAGGTTTGTTATTTCTAGAGGAGAATTAATGTTAAACCTGCCTACATCAGATAAACTAATTTAATTTGAAGTTAAAACAGACCTTTTGGAGACTTTCTAATGAAGATGAGGAGTTCTTCAATTTAATAATCCTATTTTGCAGAGTTTGTAATATTCATAAATGTATGAGGTACTTGTTTTAGAAGACTCAAGTACATGATGAATTTAACAGAGTCATCAAGTCTTATCAAGGTTCGCCTCATTGTTATTGTTGCATTCATTGTCATCAGTGCCATCATAAATATCACCATGTCAAAACATAGATTTTTAAAATCTGTGGTCAAAATGTGGTGGCTAACTCCAAAAGGGGGGACTTTGTAGATGATATCATTTTCAATTAAAAAATTATCATTTCATCTGTTACAGCATTTTCTAAGCTTTGAAATGACACCTTACTTGTAAATTGATTAGGTGATCAAATCTTACAACAGAAAATCTGCTTGAAATTCTTATTATTTTCTTTATTTTTTGCTGCCTATTCTCAGTAGTGTTCTGTTGCAAAGTCTCCCTTGCAAAGTCTCCTCATGTGTGAATGTCTAATTAAGGATAGAGTGAATTTTTTCATTCGTGTCACCCAGTGGCGTGCGCAGGTATTTTTGACTGATGGGGATAGATACAAAGTTCCCTCGACTAATGAGACTCAAAAGGTACACTCAAAATTTGTTGGCATAGCTTTTGAAAATTGAAGTGCCAAAAAAAAGTCTCGCAATTGCATACACAACTCATATCGATATGAATTCCAATTTCTCAACAAAATTACATGATGTAATAACATTGTTAATCATTTTTTAAGCATTTCCACCAATTTTGTTCGGCATATTTAGTGGAAAATACCACTGAGGGCCCCTCTTCTTTTCCCCTGACTTTGCCTTATTTCCCCCGACTTTCCTCGTGACTGGGGGAGCCCCCAGATCCCCCACCCCCATTTGCGCACGCCACTGGTGTCACCAAGAACATATTGTCGATGGTAAGATCATTTTCGGAGGGGATTTGTTTAGAACAAAACTCAAAGCTGTATGATGCTCAACTTTCTTCAACATAATACGATGATCTATCTATCTAGGCTGAAGTTCATCCATGTGTTGAAAATAGCCCTCATAACACTTCCATTCCTGTCTGTTTCTTGCTATCCTAGTCCATGTATTAGTTCCCATGTATGTTACTATATAGATCATCTCGCCACCTTCTTTTCTGTCGTCCTCTTTTCCTCTTTCCTTCCCTTGGTTGCCATTCAGTTAATCTGTATGTCCATCTTTTAACCTGAAATCGTGCTACATGTCTCGCAGCGATGAATTCATCATCTTTCTTTCCATTGCTCTTTGAGTAGCTAATAAGTTTCTGTTACGATGATCTAACCTTCATTAAATGAGCTATTTCTATCGAATTCGCAATGGCCTTAGATCAGGTTTAACTGAATGAATCATTGTCGCAAAGGTTCAAAAATCACAACCTAAATGCTGATTGATCTGCACCTTTGGTCATTGGCTGCAAGTGGCCTTGGAAGGAGGAGTAGTTCTGATGAATCTCTTGTTGCCCCACACTTTGTATTTATTGGCGAAGATGCAATATAAATGACAAAATTATTATTTATTGTAATCATGACCAGTGTTTCCGCTAAGCCAATTCGAGCAAGTTTGACAAAGTTTAAGAGGTGCTTGCGCCAAAATTATGAGCTGTGGCTGAAATTAGCTCAATAAAGCTAGAAAAATATCTTTTTCACACATTTTCAGAAACTTGTTGCACCAATTTTCACCGCTCCTGCGCCAATGGCGCGCCATACGGCCTTAGCGGAAACACTGATCATGACTATGTGTAACTTCTGGACCAGTTGTGGCAAAATCCGTATTATCACATAATCAATTCAACAGTGAAATAGTTCAATACTGAAAGCTTCTGTACTCAAGAGTTGGTTTGGACGGGGGATACCAGTGTTGAATAAAAATCTGATATTGCACCCTCTGGAAATATTCCTGCTTGTAAGTTGTATGCATCAATGAGGGCAGCGTTGTAGCTCACTGGCTCCTTTTCTTCTTGCAAACGCTATAATTATAGCATAGCTCAAGGCTCAACATGAATTGAAACAACGTAGCGAATGCTTTCATTTGATGTCTTTTCAGTGTATAAAAAACACTGATATCAAGTATATTTGCATTTTCATATACGATATTAAAGGGGCAATTCATGATCTACTTTTCAATCTCAAGGTCACCTCTATCAAAATTGAGTTTTTTTAGCTAAAGAGAATCCTTGACTGGTATATGTTACAACCCCCACACCATTCTTTCAAATGTGCTTGCATTTTTGAAAAAAGTGAGAAAATATGTCATTTTCTAATTATTGTCTGTGCCCCGACAGTAATTACACCACTGTAGCCTATGGAGATTTTTTGAATACCAAAAAGCTTGTAACTTGAAAATGAATGGTCAGAATAAAGTGAAATTTTCAGCATACATTTATGTTGTACTCTTCTTTTTATTTAGCTAGAAAATAGGTGAGGTTTTTCTCACATCAAAATCATGAATTGGACCTTTAAGTCATATATTTTCACTGTGATGATCATCTGTTGAATTAAATTCAAATGTATTAGTATAGGAAAGTAAATGTGTCCATTTAGGGGCAAATTCTTCATGACAAATCAAGTTAAAAGTACTTATTGCTAGATTTTGTCAGTCTTGATATCTCATAATTTTTAGAATGTTTAATTCAAATGATTTTTAGACCAAATCTTATAATAGTGCTCTAAGACTTGGATGTTTTCATAATTTATAATAGGTATGAATTTTACGCGGGTATGTCCTCAAGTGTTTTTCAAGAAATTGATAAAAATCAGTATTCTGTATAAAATTTTAAAAATGAAGGGTAGGGGTAACAACTACTACCAATTTTCATATATTGGGGTCAAAACATAGTCGGCCTTCAAACAAAATTTTTGCAACCAATCGTGATGTCACCAAATATTTGCGATCAAATTGAAAGTATAAACCGGTAACAAACATTTGAAGCAATATGGCAATTCAACACATGTTCAATTGAGCTCAAAATTGTATTATATTATTGATCATAATATTATTATATTTGGTCTCAACTCGGTGTTGAAGTTATTTTATTTGGAGTAAATCGTCAGTTTTGACCCTTACAGAAATTAGACAGACCTTGCCCTTTTTTTCTTGAGTCAGAAACACTTACAATTTGTGATCCAATTATCTTTTTCAGTCAAATCTATTTGTTTCTGCAGAAAAAATTGCAATATTTCTGCTCCACAAAATACCATTATATTTTCCCAAGGTCTGTGTGATGTTGAATGTCATCCATCGCTTTATGTGGTTTACTAATGATGAGCTACATGGCCAATGGACAGTAAGATGTGAATGTACTTTTCTTATTTATAGAGACTGCTTCAATATACCAGTAAAAATATTTATTTCTCACCTTGCAGCATATAGGGTGACCCAGAAGTATATTTATTGTAAGAAAATATTTAGGATATGACAGCTACGTGTATAGGGTGTTTCAGTGCATATTTACTGTAAAATATTGTGGTGTTTGGTGTACTGTGTAAGACGTTTACATAGAGCTATCACTGAAATTAGACTAATATTGAGTTAGAATAAATAAGATAATCATGTTAATGTTATCAATATTTTATGGTTATTGAGGATGATGAGGAATCTATTTTCTGCCTTAGATGGGCATGGGTACTCCCGATGAGGACCAATATTCATAGAGACCTAATCTTGTAAACTGATCCACAACAGAGGGAGTGTGGTCGAGCAGTTGGAGCATTGGACTCGTAATCACATGAAATACATCTGTCGTGGGGTCGAGCCATGGCACGTCTCTTTGTTTCCTTAAGCAAGAAACTTTACTCTACTTGCTTCGTGCTTCGGAAGGCACGTAAAGCCGTTGGTCCCATCTGAAGTGTTCCTGACACACTGTCAAATGTAAAAGAACATCACAGGCTATTCAAAAAGAGTAGGGAAAACTTTCCCAGTCATGTTGACTATACCTTCAAAAGTATATCAGTTCTCTCTAGGACCAGAGAGCTTCACGTTTGACTCCAATTGGAGTGTTGCAAATTATCTAAAGCAGAAGCAGAAGGTTAGCCCGTTCCCTTCAAGAAGAGTACTCGCTCCTTCATCGATTTAGACATGTTTTACATTTTGTGAAATAGTGAATTTATATTTAATCACAGTAACCAACTTTCTATCTTTCTTTCTTCAGCCGATATCATATCCCACTGCTGGGCATAAGTTTCTGGTAACTAATGCCACCCATTTCTGTTTTGTGTGAATCTTACCCATGCAGTGGTCGGGTTACTTGCTCATCCCTTCATCTCGAACGAGGTCTACCATGATTTTATTGAACACCCCTCGTATTATAAATGGATAAAACCACTGAATTCAGACATCAGCTGAAACAAGAATGTTCAAATTTGTGGTCATTCATATTTTTAGATTTACTTGTATTTATTTTTTTCATATCTGTAAGATAATATTTTGTCACCCTGTATAAAATACAGTTAGATGTGATAATATGAATTGACATTAATTTTGATTATCATATATTGTTTGTTAACAAGAATGGTTTTAAAATGATTGCCAATTTGCATCACATGTTGTTCCACCAGATGACAATTTACATAGTAATTGCAGTTATAGTGACTTTATGAGTAGGAAAAGTACTTTACCTTTTGGAATTAATGAATGTACATTAAAATATGTTATTTTCTTTTACAAAATATTCAATAGCAGGAGATTTAAGGGACTAGCCTAGATTCCACCTAGAATTAACAATTTATAGAAATGCTTTAAATAAAGCTTAAAAGTATAGAAAAATCCCCAAAAAATGCAAAAATTTACACAGAAATGGCTCAAATTGAGAGAGAATTAATTTGTAACATATCATAATTTGATAGTGGTATGGCCATGCATCCAGTGTTTCCTAATTCCTAAATTTGTACCTCAGATGGGTTTACCAGATAAAAGATCAAACAAAGCTCCTGGAGATAATTTAGTACATATTAAAAGAGAAACAATTTCATCAAAAATAATTTGTTTGACCATCACAGGTGTAGAAACAAGATCTTTTAAGTTTTCAAACTAGAAACATTGTTTTCACACCACTTTTTTGCACCGGCGTAAAAAATTCAAGTAGGATATTAAGAATTGCGCAATTTTCTCCAATATTCCTCAAAATCATGGAAAACTACTTGTAGGTTATATTACTATAAACATGTTCTATATCGATTCAAGTTAAAAAATATGTGTAGGTAAAAATTAGTGGGAAGAATCTCGGCCAATCCCTTTAAGAGTGTAGCAACCACATTTGAGTAGATAGTGTTTGATTGAACATATCATAGATTTAAAGAGGAGATCATGGACTCGGTGCCATTTTTATTCCTGTATGGAAACAAAATTGATGATATTCAGGTTTGTCCCGAAGTTGTGCAAGTTTATATTTATACCAATTGGCAAAAGCCATGACAAACCCAATAGTGAACACACTAAATTAAAGGGATGCCAAAAACATCAAAAGAGAACAAACACAAAAAAATAGATTTAAAAAAAAATCACAAGTGTAGTGCATCCAAACCTTTAGCATGTGTATATACGCAGCTGGTAAAGTCAAGGTACACCTAGATGACACTTGTTTGGGTCTAAGAAGATGCACAATAACAAATATAGTGCCCGCTTGCAGGGAGGCGCCACCAGTGTGGTCGGTCATGCGCTCGCCGCACCATTTTTTTAACCGATTTTTTTTATTATTAAAAAAGACGTATGCGGTATAATTATACTTGTCAAAAAGAATCAATTGTTTGAAATCATTTTGAAATATTAAAGTATATATGATATGGTATCAATATTATTTCCAATGTGTTAAACACACAGTTATATATTTTTTTCGAGAAGACTTGAAACCTGGCGAGGGCCTATACCCGGTGTAGCAGGAATGTAAGTCCCCTGTTCTTATTGTCTGGGTTGTACAGTAAAGTATAGGCTAACAACTCTCACGCAACATTAGTTTCACGCTTTACTCCGTTATGGTCTATGGAAGGCGGACTACCATTTCAGGGGGACTAAGATTCCTTTCACACCGGTACAAAATGCAATCACAACTAAAGACATTTAAAGAAAAAATCCATTGAGGCCCATTGAGCTTTAAAACAGTCTCCATTACGATTTAAAAATCCCTAAAATCCCAGAGCTTCCAAGGGCTCTGCCCCCTGGACCCCTGGCCAGGGCTTTGCTCCAGCACCCCACCGGGGCCTTTGAGCAGGCCCCTGGAACAACACCATTGAAGCTTTGCTCGCACCGCTTTCAGTTCACCGCACCAGTTTTAAATGCATAACCACATCACTGGCTTGGTCTAGATTTCGATTGTATCTAGTAGACCCGAATACCCCAAATTCGAGCCGCCTGGCTGACAATGCCATTACACGGGCCGGGATAGGAAGTCTTTGATCTCATCTATGGAACAATTTGCAGTACACAGAAAAGTACATTATCTATGTGGAAATTGTGAATATACAGTGTGGTAAAGAGTACAGTGTGGTAAAAATACTCTGAATACTCTACTAAAGGTGACGGGTAGGACCTGGTTAAAAAAACACCAATCAAGGTGCTTTATTTTGCAGTTGCATCTGTGGTTATAGATGTATCAGAGAATCCTACTTAAGGATCACAACATTAAAGTCATGGAATTTTGACAGCATTATTTCTTATGACAAATCTTAAAGATTCATAAGATTGGATAATATAATAATAATAATGGAATTTGTATAGCGCCTTTCAACCAAATAGGATACAAAGCGCTCATTTCACTTCACTTAAAAGTGTTTCCGTAGAGCACATTCTATCAGCACTTCGGTTGTAATATTCACCCTTTATGCAGCTTCCCATAACCTGGGTGGGGCAGATTCAGATGGACGAATCAAACCCAGGACACTGAAACTCATTTGTGCAAAGCAAGGGAAGTACCGCTACTCTAACCCGCTTCTCAATTGGTGACTGTGAATACTTATTTGACATTGTCATATGTTGGCACATGATTTCTAAATATCCCTAGCAAGCTTTTAGCCAGAGAGCCGTCAAGCCGTCTTTTGGACGGCCTGTCACGATAAAAGACGGCCTAGAAAATGCTAAAGCTGTCCTAGAGGCCGTCAAAAAATGTTAGAATTTATCTTCAATAATCATCATCATCACAAAATCTGATCAATTGATTGTACTTTGTGAACTTAAAATGGGCTTTATATTGCGTTTTTTCTTCGTTTGTTCCGCAGTGAGACGCCATGTTGTTTATAAACAAGCGCGAACATAATCCTCAACTTCTTTGTCAAGTATGAATATTAATCATGCTGACGTCACAATGTTTTGATTGAAGCCGGCCTGTTGGCCCGGCCGCGAATTTGGACGCCCTACTTTCAAATCCTGGCTAAAAGCTTGATCCCTAGTACTACACAAGCATCAGAGCTGTTGAAGGTCTGAACACAGCTAACTTGAAATAGAATGATTAATGGTATCATTTGAAAATTAATTTTGACATAATTTGCTCTCAAATTTATTGTTGAACATAATTAGAATATGATAGCGATGACATATATGAAAGATTGATGACCATGACAAAGTGGTCTCAAAAAACAGATTTAGTTCGTCATGCGAGTGCAAGAAAGTCGTATCGGCAATAGCTGCCATTCGTCATTAATTTTTGACTGCACACTGTATAATCTGCAGTCTTGTATCAGTGGCTCTTGAAATGGTTCTTCAGGTGACGAACCTTTTCAAGAGCCACTTACATATGGCAGAGAACTTTTGAGAGATATGTGGAATTCTAGTGACTAGGTGTTTAAATATAAGACACAAGGCAGCCATTGCAGATACGACTTTATTGCACTCACATGACGATGTTAATCCCAGATGAACGAACATTGATAGAATATCAAGGTAACTGAACAGTGTGATAATAAACTTATAAATAAGTACTGAAAATATGATCAAAAAAAAAATTAGTACTAAAACCAAACCTGTAGGCCTACTTATTTTGCAATGGCTTGGTGGTTTAAAGCTAAGATTTCTTGTATCTGTTTACGGCGCAGTTGCGGTGCGTTTGCACTATAAGGGTACTGGTAGTGGTATAATTTAAAACACACGATTGAATGGAGATGAATGGTATCAGGTTGAAAGCTGAGTTTCAATTTTGTCCGTTTTTTAATGCATTTTCATTTCAGCATCTTTTCTAATTGATAAGTTTCCGCATGACCAAAACGCATTCAAAACGGATGAATCGCTCCAGGGACCGATTCAAATAAACGCATGGGTTTCCAGATAGCCGCACCGCAAACGGACCGGATAAAAGGAATCACTCTCGTTGAAAACCATTATATCGATTCAAAACACACCGCATGCGAAACGCATGCAGAATCGCAGTGAAAACGTACGGTCAAAATTGAATCTCAGCTTCAACCTGATCCTATTCAATCACATGCTTTAAAGTATACAACTACTAAGTACCCTTACAGTGCAAAACGCATCGCAACCGCACCGCAAACGGATAAAAGGAATCTTAGCTTTAGTCTGTGACTCTTAATCATCGTGCATTGAGCATTTTGGGTTCGAATCCAGTGAGTGGCTTGTGTAGTATCCTTGAGAAAGATACTTACCCTCATGTGTTCCTCTTCTCCCAGGTTTCAAATGGGTACCGGCATTGTTCTTTAATGGTTGGAAGGTAACAGTCTCATAGGGAAGGAGGTGTGGCATTCCTTCACCGCAAATATAACAATATTATGGAACACTGGTCTAATCGCTTTGAAAGAGAGATGGGCACTCCGACCTGCACAATATAGGCAGTTCCCCTTACCCATTTTTGCAAAAGACCTTCTTTCTTTCCCAGCTTCAAGAACATAGCATGGTTAAACCCCTTTTTATGCTTTTGTCTGCCATTTTATTTTTGCACCTCAATTATCGTTGTAATTAAAAAGTGTGTCAGCCCATCATTTTAGGATTTTTTATGTAACTCCACAACTGATGAAGAAAGCACATAACATAATTGACTGCTTTTTGTTCAGGGTACGGTTAAATTATTTCCCCTCGGTGATCTCAAAACCATGGAATATGCCCTCAGCTTCGTTTTGGGCAAATTCATGGTTTTGAAATCACCTCGGGAAAATAATTTTAACCATGCCCCTCAAAGCAGTTAATATTTGTATGATATTTAATAAAGCAGCATCAGCCCAAACCCTCCTAAGCCTTGGAATTTTATATCATGCAAATTTACATAAGATTTCAACATGCTTTAGCATCATGTCTGTTTGGTAAATGAGAAGGCAAGAATTGATTCTAAAGCACATAGGAGGGGGTATCAAAAAGTTTTAAAGATATCCAGAAGAAATTGAGCCAGCAACAACGTATTTCTATTATACGCTTTTTGAGGCATCTTAACCAGGCCCGTAGCCAGGGGGGAGGGGGTGCAGTAGGGGCGTCGCATCCCTCAAATTTGACAATGCACACAAAAGGTCAACAAAAATTTCCCAAATGTCTACCAAAAGAACACCTCAAGTACCAAAACACATAATTGTAGGTCGTTTCTTTATGAAATACTACACATAAATGCTTGGAAAACTTTTTTTTTTTGCTTGGCAGTTTGTCAAAACCACTAAGATTAGTTTAGGGTCGACCAAAATGATCCTCCAAAAGGTCCACTTTTTGAAAATCCGTACCCCCCTTGAAAAAATGCTGGCTACGGGCCTGATCTTAACATAGTGACTTTGCACAAGTAACCAGGTCTGCAAGTAACACACACCTCCCACATGAAACTGACTGTCCACAGACTACAATTTGTAATGGCAATAAAATCCATTTTTCAGGTCAGCCATATTTTGGTATGTCATTGTGATGTCACACATGTTGACCTATGTTTATAATTTTGGTATCAATGGAAAGCAGGGACCCTCCTACTCTATATTATAGTATAGAGCAATAACACATTGGATGTGTCATCATGGATTTGTTGGGACTAATGCTGGGACTAAATTATATCACAAGTCGTGATTTTCTGAATTCAGGTGAATAGTTAGGCCTTAAAAAATATGTTTATTTGCCCTCCGTGACCGACCCTAAAATGCCAAAAATTTGGGTCCGGTATTTTAGTTTTTTTTCTTCAAACATCTAAAATATATGAAATTGAAAACTCAATTTTTTCGACAAAAAATGTAAAATTTAGCAGTACAAAGTTGCATTTAGTAGTATAAAATGCATACTTACTCTAAATAATGACCCATAATGATAACCTTTGATGAAGCCCCGCATTACTTGGTATTCTTTAAAATATATGTGTAGAGAAAAAAAAAAGATTAACCGACCAACCCAAAATTTTAATTTTTCCACTTGAGGGCAAACAAACAATTTATTTTTTAGGCCTTAGTGGGGCAGGTTGCTGACATCTATCACCACTTGAAGAAAAACAAACAAGACCATATTTACCCATATTGTTCATAAGGCCAAAAAAAAAATTGTTTGTTTGTCCTCGCCCGACCGACCATCAAAATTTGGCCCGACCGTGTGCTTTATAAAGTTTTTATTTTATTTTCCAACTCTTATTTGAGGATTTTTCATGCAAAAAGATATAAAAATTCATTGAGAAAGTCTTCAATTCATAAAAATATGCTATGAATTGACATGAACTGTATTGTTACATCAAAATCATGAATTGCACCTTTAAGTTAAGTTTAGTTCTTGTTCATTTCTTCAATTCTTTAAGGTGACTTTCATGTACATTTATTTAAAAAAAAAAAAAAAAGCCGACCTACCGACCCGACCATTTCAGAGGCCGTTATGGACAAACAAACAATATTTTTGTTTTGGCCTAAGGATGATTAAATGGCCATTGGACAAAATTTTGACATTTTATTTGTTGATGATTTACACTTCATATGTTAGAAAATAGCAGTCAATTACCAGAAATAGGGAAAAAATTGATCTAAACCTTCAGAAAATTCAAAAATTTCAATTTTATTTTGTTAGTTGATCTTGGGTATGAGGCTATATCATTAAACGTATTTATTGATGTTATACATCAAGAAAGATTCAAAGATTTGTTTGTAAAACATTCCTGTCACGTCATAGATTGCAGATAAATCAAAAGAAATTAAGAGCTAGTTAGCATTAGATCTCCTAAAAAGACAAATTTTGAAAATTAAACTATAGAGGGCAGTATTTATCGATGTCGACAACGATAATTAAAAAATTAAAGAATATCTAATATTTTGGTATTTAGGTTTGAATTTGACAATGAAACTTTGCATGCTGTCATTATTACTGCTTATGCTTCAAATGATGCAAAAATCTCAAAATGCTTGGGGAAAAATTTGGGGATGATGCTGAACTTGTCCAATGCCCCTTTAACTCTTCCGACCACATTTAATTGATGTAGCTCCTTCTCATCTGGATGATTTTTAAAACTTTTTGATATCCCCTCATACTCCTGCATTTCATTTTGCCTGTTATGTGATTGATTTAAAGTGCACTAAAGGTTCAAGTTCATGTTATATATCTAGCATGACAAACAAGAGATAAGCACAGGCACTGTATAGATAGACCAGCAGTTTAGATTTTAGATAGTAAAAATTGATCTCCCTGATAATTACTGAGAAGTATATGTAAGAGCTTGGTCACAATAATCATACGAACAGCTTACGAGCAGTGTTTAGTCCGTTTAAAAGGACCACGAGCAGTGAGTAAAGCGAGCAGCGAGGGCGTCGCGTGGTCCTATTAGATGGACAAAACACTGCTCGTAAGCTGTTCGTACGATTATTGTGACCAAGCTATAAATTATTTTGATTTTGCTGGCTCACTTAATTTTAAAATTAAAATAGATGAAATTGCTTAAATGTTGTCGTTGAAATAAGGTTTTATTGCATGGATCATGTTAAATGCTATGAGATTTTGTGTGTGTATATTTTACTGATTTGGGCACCAGTTTCTCAGAAAAACAAAAAAGACCATATTTACCCATATTGTACATCAGGATGAGTAACTCTTCCGGCCAAATTTCATCGATGTAGCTCCTTCTCTTCTGGGTGATCTGTAAAACTTTTTGATATCCCTCATACTCCTGCATTTCATTTTGCCTGTTATGTGATTGATTTAAAGTGCACTAAAGGTTCAAGTTCATGTTTCATATCTAGCATGACAAACAAGAGATAAGCACAGGCACAGTATAGACCAGTAGTTTAGATTTTATGATTGTAAATTTCATCTCCCTGATAATTACTGAGAAGTATATGTAAATTATTATGATTTTGCTGGTTTACTTAATTTTGTAATGAAAATTGATGAAATTGCTTAAATGTTGTTGATGAAATAAGGTGTCATTGGAGCAAGTTAAATGCAATGTGATTTTGTTTGTGCACATTTTATTGATTTAGGGGCACCAGTTTCTCCTCTAA
>JXSR01S001692.1:15297-25943 GCA_000969725.1 Ophiothrix spiculata
ATCATCATTATCTTTATCATCATTCTGTCCTTCACACCACGGTGGCGTCCCTTGAGAACAGGAAGTGTAGTGACGCAAGGCCTAAATTCAAGGGACGCCACCGTGGTGTGAACAACAGAATGATGATAAAGATAATGATGATGTTGTTGATGATGATTACAGATGAAGTTTTAATTCATAGTAATAGGAGGCGTGGGAGGAGCAGAAGGAGAGATGGAGGTTGAGGAGAAGGACAAAGAGAACTTCTTATACCTTCTTTTTTCAAATAAACGCATATAGGCCTAAATGTAGAAAACTAAGCATAGTAAAATTCGATTTTTTTTTTCAAATGGCTTATACTCACCAGAGGGTATCTGGATATATAACCGATAAATGACAATGAGTAAAATGACAATGATCAATAACAATACAATAACAATGGTTCCCATCGTGCTAATAATAATTGTAGTCTTCTCACTTCTGGAATCGACAAATTGAGCTGTGAAACGCAAACGTTCATATCAAGTAATGTTTCTAATGTAACTGAAAAACCTTTGGTGATTTATTTAGTGTAAATATAGAGGCACAACATTTTTGTCTTCATATATTCCAGTTGTAAATGTAGTCATTGTATTTATTGGCCTCTCAGTGCTTACTACCATGTTTGTTTATTATTGTTTTGTATAAAAAATGAACACAACTGAACTGATTTTTTCAAATAATTCAAAAGACAATAATAATCGAGTTAAAGAAAATTAGAAAAGTAAACATATTATAATATTTATAACAAATAGAAATAAATATTTTTTCGTCAAAACTATTGTACTCACTCATTCCATTAACATGTACATTAAGTACATCGAGCCCGACATCATTGTTTGCAATGCACGTGAAGGTTCCATGATCCTCTTCAGTTAGAATCTCAGTGAATGTAAGTATACTCCGAATTTCAAATCCATTTGCATCTTCTTTAACTTGATGAGTAACTGTTATCCTTTCTGATGCATTAGTAAGTTCCACGCCTCCTCTTCCGAATCAAGTAACAGCTGACTTTGGTGCAGAAACTACGATGCATTCTAAGGTTACATTTGCGCCTTCAGTTACTTCAACTTCGTTCGTTTCCTTGTTGCTTATTATGGCGGGAACTAAGTGATAAATGAAAATTGAAAAGGCTGGCATTATAATTACGCAAGTTGCGCTACTGTGGGTGCGATGTGCGTTTGATTATTTTGTGTATGCGTGACTGACCTTTACTGACCTTAACCACGCACCTGACACTTTATTCCCATATATTTTATTGCTCATTATCTACTGCTGGTTCATGTGATCGTTGTCGCAAAATGAATAATCCTGGTCTAAATCCTGGCACATCAAAAGAAATGGAGTGAAAGAACAATTTCCGCATATATGTTCCATCGAATTAAATATGGACAATTAAATACATATTACGAATAATTACCAAGTACATCCATCACTACATTTCTGCTAACTGCTGTTGGAGCATCTTGTAAAGTAATTTCAGACATGCACTCGATCATCTTACGATGAAGATTATCTCTTGCGGGCGTAAAAATTAATCTGCTGGTTGTATCCAAGAGGTGTTCATCTGCTGCAGATGGCGACACAGAGGAAGTGACTCCATCTTTAACTTCTCTTCCATCTATAAACCACGTGATGTCTGTTGCTGGTCGCGTTTCCACTGTTTTGCAAGTCAGCGTGTGCTGTTCTCCTTGTAGTACCTTCACAAGGCTTTCATCTTCATATTCATTGCTGTTGTTTTCGTCATACAATAACATCTTTGCTTTGTCTGGTGGAACTGTATAAACAAAAGAAAAAAGAAAATTTACATTTTGATTTTTAATCAAGCAAAGTGAATTGAATAGATTACTTTCCTGCTCAAACAAATGCTGGTGATAGTTAAAAAAAAGCACCAGTATGTGTAATAGATAAATTAGACCGTCTTACTTATTATTTGCTAATGAGATTGAGAATAGATCCAAAACAATGGTGGTTAAAAGAAAACTTTGAACCTAAACAACCGGTAACCCCAAGAAACCCCGGTTCTGGCTGGCTACTATTGTTCTGAACAATGGAGGACCGGCTCAAGGTGATTAAGTGACCCCTATTGGGTCATTAAAGAGGATATTTTTGGAACAATAACTATTCTAAAAATCCTTCGAGAAATGTTTCATTAGACGGTGTGTTCGAACATAGAAATGTTTCAAATCATCACCTCTTTCAGGTTGAAACCAATGACATCTTATATTCAAGATCTGAAATCAGTTAACTCAGTTTTAAAATTAATAACGATCTCTGTTGATAATTACCAATGTGTGTTTAAATTGCTACATTTCAGCCAGAATTCAGCTCGCTGAAATATCGCTTATTTTATTTGTATTTATGCATGAAAAATGACAGGAAATGCCGTTTTTTTACATGCGTATGAATATTCATGAGATCGGATACCCTAGTTTAAAAAGCCTGTAAACTCGCCAAAATAGCATAGAATCTCAAACCAAACTTGCAATAAGAAGCATAAATGTTATGAAAACATTTTGAAATTTAACAAAATGAAAACATGGGAAATATTAGTGTCTTTTCGTGTGATTTTGCGAGCGTTTAATTTCCTTGAGTGAGGTCAAATTAGGTCTTTGCGTTTTACCTAAAAACTACGGTTCTGGACTTAATATATTTTAGCCACTTGGTCAAAAGAGCGCGAAAACACTTATTTAACAGATTTACTAAAGCAATTGCGGTTATTCTGTGTAAAACACGTATCAAGTAAGAGAGTTTGACGCTTGGTCCAATGAGGTCGATCAAAATAAAGCATCAAATTTCTACGGAAAACATCATATAACCCCGGAAGTGATCAATTACGCTGCATTTGTCTTTTATCATTACGTACATATAGTTCAAACACCCTATCCATATCAGCGAGATCTGGATGGCCTACTGGACATGGTGTTTGCTTTTAATGCTAGAGGCCCCGGTTTCGAATCCCGTCGGCGCCTTCTTTTTTCTCTCTCTCTTTTTGTTTCATCTGTAAACAAAGTATTATTTTTGTCCATCATATTAGATTGATATTCCTTCAATAAACTATTTTTACAAAAGAATTTCATTAGATAAACATCCCAATAGCCCGTAAATGATATGCACAGTGGATGCACATGTCCCAATGAAGCTTCACGTGGTATGATAAATGACGTCAGATTTGCCTGATATAGTTCAATATCTTCGAAAGGTGTGATTTGTCGTATATGATGTTCGGTGTGTATATCGGGATAATGTGATGACCGACATCATATCCCTTTCGAATGTTTAATTGTACTGAATTTTCCCTCGATTATTTACTGTTTTAAATGTCTTACAAGAAAGATATATTTTTCAAATTTCATATATATGATGTCTGATATCTCATATTGCAATTTGTATAAGCCATTTTACATAAGATTTTGTAAAACACGCTTCAGGTAATCAGATTTGACCTCATGATTTTAAAAGCTTAAAATTGACATTTTTGTTTAAAAAAATGTAATGAAATGATTTTTTTTTATTTTCCACTGTCAAAACTAGACTTATCTTATTGTAAAAACTCTAAATATTTCCATCCACATTTTCATTTTCTATTTGCATTAACCCCCTTGTGATTATAGCGGTTCGAAGTCCGAACTATCCGACAGGTCACGTCGAGAAAAAAATCTAGCGACGGAATTACCTGATATTCACCCGGGATATACTCGGGAAATGAAAATTAAATTGCTCATTAAAAGCTCATTTGCATAGTCCCTGCTGCCTGACTGTACATTTCGAAGTATACACACAAAACTTTTTGATGAGTCACTTGACCCATTCAGATGTGTTTTTCATGAGTCATATGCAATATGACCCAAAACTGAATCAAACAAGTCATTAAAGACCTAAATAAAATCTGAACAATGAGTCAAATTACTTATGAGCGCATATGACTCATTTTCACAAGATGTTAATTGACTCACAAGAAGCAAAAGATAAGTCAAGGTCAAATTTTGACACATTTGATCATTCAAGCTGAGTCTTCTACCAATGCCATATTGACTCACTTGTTGGAGAATTTTGAGTCAATAACGACTTTTGACTCATTTACATAAAGTACTGAGTCAAATACGAAATTTGAAAACGAGGCTGTGGGTTGGCCATTTTCTTGAACATGTATGATGGTCAGTGACGAAAGCGTTTGTTAGTGGTTGATGACACAAAATTGTCATTTCTGTGAGCACTTTTTTGGCATTTAACACTGTCAGAAGTAATATGTGGAACTTCTCAAGCTACAAGTATGAATAACTGCATTAAGCAGTGATTTTATATGGAGTTAGCTTACAATATTGGACCATTTAGTCCATTGTTGTTTTACTGCAGTAAGCTTAGCCTAAGCTTAACCTCTTGGACTCGGAATTTGATTCGGAATTAGTGTCTACTATATTGATGATGGGCAATATCGTGTCTACAGTCACCAACACCTTTCGGATATCATCCTCCATGTTTGTGCACAAAGAGGACGTCACTCGAATAAGTCAATAATGAGTGAGGATATCATCCTCCACTCACTTATCGGACAAATTTTTCACTAAACCTAACAAAAGGCAAGTTCATTTAAACGAGTCATTTTGACTCATCAAATCTGAAAATGAGTCGGCTGACTCATTAGCATGAGTCACCAGATTGTCCGTCAGATGAAACATTTCGTGAATCTAATGAGTCATGTAAGTGAGTCATTTCTCCATTGACTCATTTATTTGGGTCATTTGACTCATTTTTATGACTCGTTTAGGTCACGAAACATTTCATCTGACGGACAAACTGGAGACTCATTTTAGTGCATCACAATGACTTATCAAAGGTTTTGTGTGTAAATGCGATAAGGGGTGCACCATTAGATTTCCAGAGGAGAGCAGGAAGTGTTTTGAAAAAAAAACCTCCACAGGCAGAAGAAAAAAAATCAACCCCGAACCCAACTTCCTGCTCCCCCTGGAAATCTAATGGTGCGTCCCTAAAGAACTTTACTTTCATGACAGTAATACTAATCATTTAATAAAAGATACTTACCTTTAACATTTAATTGAAAACTTGCTAATGTCTCCGTTTCTCCTGGAGGAATTACTGCACTACATGTGACAAATGCACCATGGTCGTCTAATGAAATGTTGTTGAATGTCGTGGTGCTTGTACTGTCTGTCAACCTGGGATCTTCTAAGTTCGGAGTGTCTGTTTGCATACTATCAGGATTAAGATCCATTTCATTAAATTTCAACACAATTTCAGCTGCTGGTTTACTGCCTGTTACATTGCATAGCAAAGTTTCCGTAGTCCCAACTACTACGTCAAGTTCCGTCTGGATTTCTAACCTATTGGAGTTGAACAGCTTTACAGACTTTGGTTTCACTGTCAAAGATTGTCATAGTGTAGAAATGAGATTATTTAAATATAAAAGAACTACAATTGATTGTCTTTTAAAATTGGTTTAGAGGGTAACAATAGGTCATTTAAGAGAGATATAAATCAAATACTGGAAATGAAATTATAGCACTTACGGCTACGCTGCGTCTGGAACCTCCAGACTTCGTCAGGCAACTGATTGATCACGTGACAGGCGGCGAGGAATTTTCCCGATGACCTCATCCCATGCGTGAGATAGTTGGTGGTGCAGTCCTCCCTTTCTGTTCAAAGCTGGTTGCTCAACCCTTTCCCACACAGCTTCCCGGACTCCTCTCTCAAAATATCTTTCCTCCTTGTCCAAAATCAAAACATCCTCCGGATTGAAAAAATGTTTAGATGCTTTACAGTGATTGTAAACCAACGAGTTTTAATCTTCGTTGGAACTGGGGTTGTTGTGTTGGTAGAGTCTAGATTTTAGAGCTTGTTTGGTTTCACCAATATAAGATTTATCACATTTTTGATTGCGTCCAGCACAAGTAATACCATAGACAAGATTACATTGTTTTTGTCCTTCGGCGTTTTGACCTTAACATGAACAACTCTCCCCACGGAGAGTGTAAGAGGGTTTAAAGGAGGTACTGATTCCAAAAGATTTGAAAGTCTTTTTCAGTCTCTCCGATAGACCAGCGATGTAAGGGATGGTCACATGTGAAAAAACAGAATCACCTCCTCTGGTGGTGGACGAAGACTGTGAAGGTTGTTTAGTCTTATTTGCTTTGGTGAATGCCCAGTCTGGGTAGCCGCACTTATTCAGGTAACCGTGGATGTGATCTTTTTCCGCAGTGATGTCCTCAGGGTTGCTAAAAACAGTGTCCGCTCTGTATTGGAGAGTACGTATAACCCCAAGTTTGTGAATCAAGGGGTGATGCGAGTCAAATTGAAGATAATGGTCCGGAGGAGGTGATTCTGTCATCGGGAAAATTCCTCGCCGCCTGTCACGTGATCAATCAGTGGCCTGACGAAGTCTGGAGGTTCCACACGCAACGTAGCCGTAAGTGCTATAATTTCATTTCCAGTATTTGATTTATATTTATATTATTTACAATTGATTACTGGCTTGACATCTAATATCAACATAAATAAATGATTTTTTGCACAATCCTAATAATCATGGTTCGAATGATGAAGAATTTAATCTGTTTTATAGCACAGGCTGAGAACTCTTATTTTAAGTTTAACATCCATAGGCTGTCCAACTGCGGTGACATGCACAAGGAAACGTTGACATTAAATAATATTGTGACATATTCGGTGGCAATAAGAAGAATTTCGGTGTTTCCTCGACAATGATATTGTGAAATTGTCAACATTTCAGAATTGATTTCTATTTTTTCCCGTAAAATATGGTAAGGATTTGGTTTAAGGGTCAGTTAGTATGGTGAGATATAGGGTTTAGGTTGGTGTAAGGGTAAATAATTGATTTAGAAATTTTGAGCATTAGGGTTTTGATTAAGTTTTAGGGTTTGCAACGTTGGGTTACCGACATATCACAAATCGACAAGTCGTCAGAAAAAAACACCGGGATTCTTTTTCTTGCTGTTCTGTTAAATTGATACGATCTCTAAGCAAATTAAAGCCCCTGTCTGTGTAACAAGTCACAAGGGAACAAGCCCGGGGAACAAGGGAACACGGAACAAAGACACACACCAGAAGGGACGAGTTTATGAATATAATAGTGCTCTGATCTCCAGTTGTCTTGGATAAGATATTTGCTTCACTCATTTTGTTCTTCCATTATGATAGGGTTACGGTTCCTTCGGAACCGGTGGAACACGGGTGTTTACCCGAATTGATGTATTAGTTATTCCGGTAACTTACCGCTTACGTAACTATCTGTATAACTGTATCCAGGTCTGTATGTGATAAATGTAAGCGCACACCAGTATCTTCTCTCATCTGTATTCAGATCGACTTCATTAATGGTCAAATTATATACACCATTAGCTAGTTTAACGCATTCCATTCTATCTGCCTCGGGTCCTAAAAACACGCCTTCAGGGTCCCATTCTAAAAGAAGATTGGCTTTATAGACGCCCGAAATATCGGGGTATTCATTGAAGTCACTAGCTTGCCATTGAAAGGTGTTGATATCACTGTCACCACTGGGATTGAGAAAAGTGCATTGAAATCTGGCCGAGCTCCCTTGTAGCATCCATTGCGGGCCATTCAATTGAATCTCTGCATTCTGTCCAAAACACACTGGCACTGTTTAAAAAAGATATGATAAACTTAGGCGCTGGAGCACAATTAGGCCACAACTTTGCGCAGCCGGCCGCAACTTGGCCACAGGTCTTAATTTTCAAAAATGACAACCGTAGGTTTGATTGGTCATCTCATGATTATTGTAAAATATTCATCACATGTTTTGAAATTATTTAGCGGTGCAGCAAGCCTACGGTCGCAATCTTGGAAAATTAAGGATGTGGCCAGGTTGCGGCCGGTGCAATGAAATACAGCGTCCGTTTGACTGAGTGTCCTAGCTATAATTATTCTTACTCTTTATAACGTACTTGTACATGTGCGATCAATAACCCTTGTCTTCCTGAGCTATTGTTTGTAACACGACCTCCGAAGAGAGTTGTTGTTGCAACCCTTTATATTTTAGAACAGAACCCCCTATGAACCTAATTTTGCTATTAATAGTTAGATATGATCCTCCCCTATCCAACGATATCAAGATAATCAAAATCGGCCAAAGCATTACGGAATTATGACGTCATTAAGTACTTTCGGATTGGAAAATCAGGCAAAATAGCATTATGGCAAAAATTGCCACCAAATCAAAATTTTGCTATAAAAGTTCTAAATAACAGATTTTCATAACATATCTTATAAGTTTGAGCCTTAAAGCATGCATAATCCTTTTGAAAATGGCGACTTGAAAATTTCCGGAATTTCACCACCCACCCCTCCCCCCCTACAGCCCAAATTTGACGTCCTACCCTTACCCCAATTTAGGTTATACCCCTAGTTTTTTCATCAAAATGACCGCAAGGGATGTAAATGAGATTACCCAAATGCCTGGGGCCGGTTTCTTTTGCGTTTTCACGAGGCGGTGAAAAAACCTTGGGGGTTGCAACAACAAGGGCTAATGCTGTCTGAAATGTATTTTGTGAGATTTCACAAATTCACATCCAGGTTGCTTCTTGTTCACTCTTCAGATGCAAACGAAAGTATTCAAACCTGGGGATGAAGCTGATATGTAAATAAATAAGAAATAGAAAATAGGAAACTAATTACGTTAACATTTTTTGCTTGAACTCCAAAACTATAAGGAACTTGGGGTGAAATTTTGTTTTTATAATCAGAAAAAAACAAAGGTTTTTGGTTGACATCAAAAAATGTGCAACTTCCGGTTAAGCCTTGGGGATGAAAATTTAATTCATTCCTGCATAGAAAGTGTCATCCACGTAGCGATGCAGATGAGAGGCGATATTAAAGATGTTTTATGACCTAGGAGCTATACATGCAGGTTCAACACTCGCTATAAACCATAATACATGTAAATGTTGTCAATGTTATGCCGAACACGCGATATTATAATGATATTTGTATATCGGCAAGTGCAATGCCGCACAGGCGATATCACCTATTTCTGGTCTTACATCGTACAGTTTGTGCGCTATATCCAGTAGTATAACAAACTAACCCGATTCAAGAAATTAACTGTAGCTTAAGGGGCCTGTAATCCCGGCAGCTTGTTCTAAAGCAGAATTTAGTTTTACTGCATTTTCTGATACTTCAGCTTATCTTTTATTACAGACAATAAAATACTACAAAACAAAACTTTTAAACTTATTTATAGGCAAAATTAAAAGATTATTTTGACATTTTACAGTAAAAAAAAAACCACGTGGCTGTTGGCGGGAAAATATGGGCATAGATACGCGTCCTATCTTATGCGTTTAGGTTGCGTGTTTTGATGTGCGTGCCTGTTTGCGCGACAACAAGTACTGCGTGCGCGGGTGAACGCGTTGCGTTATGTTCTTGCATGAGCACATTTGTTAAATCCCGCAATAAACTTGTCAATGTTGTAAACAAAGACCAAATAATTGAACATCGGTATTTTAGATTTCTTTCAATATTTACAATATAAGGGGCTTAAAATTGGATCTGAAAGTTGAGCACAATACTTACCAATAATATCAATTACATAATAAGTTTTAATGTCCGATGCCCTAGATTTAGACCTCAAAATTCATGGATTTTATGTCAAAATGTGCGATTTCTTCATTAAACATGGGATTTCTCCATTTCAGTTTTGATGAAAAAACATCATTTTTACGGGAAACTTAACTAAAAAAACTAAAAAGTACAAAGAAAGCTTTTTTAACCATTATGTTCAGTATATCAAAATCTAGGATCGCGTTTCTCATTTTTCAATTTAAGGTCCTAAAATCAAAGATATTCATTAGTTTCTATCGAAATTGATGCATGATAAATGTCGGAAACGGCATATTCAACATGGTTTTTATTATATTTCGAAAAATTCGGCTTTATTTGAAAAAATAAAAAATGAGATCCTAGATAATTTTGTGCAGTTTCCAAAAAACGATATGTGATAAAATGGCAAAAGCAATTTTTTTAGTTACTTTTCCCGTTTCATGTTTAGGCAAAAATCACTGTTTTTTGCTATTTTTTCCAAATATGGTCATTTTTGAACCAAACCAATAACATAAGCAGATTCCGTGTCAAATTTCCTTTCTAGAAATGTATACTTTTTTACTGTAACTTAGGTAATACAGCAGAAAATTAGCTGTGAACGGGCGTAGAACATCAAACAGTAATCGTAAAATTCCTAAGCACAGATTTATAAATACCGGTATTATCAATTTAAGTTTCTATGGCTATGAATACTTACATGAAGATATAATGATATATATCCTACACCAAAGAGTGTAAAGTTTCTCACACCAGAGTCCTTTATGATGTTTTATCATTTTAACAAATTCTGCAAAAATATATGTGGTTAATAAACGTTTTCAATTAAACATATTTATCGTCATCATCATCATCATTATCATCATCATCATCATCATCATCATCATCATCATCATCATCATCATCATCATCATCATCATCATCATAATTATTATAGGATTCTCGGCAAGTGCGGGAATCCATTCTTTCTGTATTGCTCCATCGTTATCTCCAATGGCCAGATCTCCTTTTGCTGATGGCTGGACCATTTTTAA